>OOFH01093670.1:0-10002 GCA_900323355.1 Merlangius merlangus
CACATAATATAGAAGATAAAAAATACGTTTATCACAGAATCTATCATTCTTTCATCATGCACATGCTGGGAAGTTGTTTCTGCATTCTCCCCTTTGTTATGAGTAAACTAGCCCAGCTTCAAGTTGTGTTTCGTGTTTGTGCTGTTTGACTTGTTTTTCACCCTACTTGAAGGCATTTAATTAAGTAGCTTATACATCCAACCCTGAAATGTATCTAATAAGATATTATTGTATGGAACAAGCACGTTAAATACGGTAGGCCTATAGACATTGCTAGGTCTTGATTCAGTTTTTAAATAAAACATATCTCAAGTCAGGCTGTCTGGCTTTTTTTTACATGGAAAATAATCCTGATACAGCATAGGCTGTGGTATAGACATTGCTAGGTCTTTATTCCGTTTTTAAATAAACATGTCTCAAGTCAGGCTGTCTGGCTTTTTTTTACATGGGAAATAATCCTGATACAGCATATGCTGCGTGCCGTTCTTATCATTTGATAAGCCTATATAGTTCTAATGCAAATATTTTATCAGAAGGATACTTTGGATATGCACCTTCAGGTTATTATTATACTTTTTTATGTTTCACCAGAAAACACCATAGTCTACTTACTCGTTTTCTTTTCACGATTGTTCTTGTCAACTTCGGTCCATTGGAAATGCCATCCTGTCAGAACAGCTTTATACCTTTTTTTTCCGACCCATAAGCTTGATTCTAGTCTAAGCTCAATTTCCATTGTACACCTGTTAACGTCTATCAACGAACGGGCCGTTTTTTGACATTGTGCAAAAAAATAATCACACCAGTTTTTTAAGATATTATCCGATACCAAATATGTCGCTCTCCCGTATTTGATTTCGCATGACAAACATTTATATAATAATCTTGACTTGCATCCCACCCTGACCTACGGCAATATTGAATATAACTACTTATCTTTCTTGTAGATACGGTGTAAATCGCGTTATTAAGGTTTCTTTGTAAAGTGGGCTGTAGAACAGGTGTGTTACCCAAACACCACCGGTTGTCAAACGTCCCTCCCACTTTTACACCTAAACATTTACATGTCCTTCCTAATTGGATGCGAATAGATGGCATTAAAGTCTCGCTCATAGACTATATAAAATCAAATACAAATACAAATAATGGCTCCTGTGTCACTTGATTTTAATAAGGATATGTATTTTTTTTTGCAGCAGAACAATGCGTGAACACACAATGTACAAAGGAACCAATGAGTTTGTGAATGTGTACAAATAGACTACAATTATAGAAAATAAATTCGCGTCAGGGGTTAATAAAGTACCCTTTTAATTTTGGAACAGAGAAGGAAGCATAATCGAGAACAGAAGCCACATCTAGTCGCTCTTAAACAGTTGCCATCGACTGCCTTCGCCAGAGTGCAGCAATTTTTTAATACTACTTCCAGCTCTGTACTTAGGTGAAACGTCCGGAAAGTAAAAGCGTTAGATGGATTTTATTATACGTGTAAATGTATGATGTCGATTGATTTTCAGTCTAGGGGACCTTTATTGTGATGTTGAAGCATTGGCTCTAGGCGGAAATGTGCTCCATTATTGTGGCACGCTGAGGAAGTCAGTTCTCTCTCCCCACCTTCGCATGCTAACGTAATTACTTAGCTAGCGACATAGCACTATAGAACTAACAGTTTCTCACAATAGTATGACTTTTGCCCCAAATATCTTTATCGGATTTTCTCGAAGCGGACACTAAACAATTTCAAAATGAACATACGAAACGCAAGGGTACGTTTACTATCAAGCGGAGCTTTAACACGCATGGCATTTTTGACCAGTCAGGCATTGCTAGCTACTTGACTATGAAACAGCTAGCTAACGTTTCTCAAAGTGACGTTCTCAACATTGTGTGGCATGCTATTTATAATGCGTATAAAGTCAGTCTTTTAATATGTTTTCTTCTCACACAGCCAGAAGATCTCATGAATATGCAGCATTGCAACCTGCTGTGTCTTCCAGAAAACTACCAAATGAAATATTACTTCTACCATGGATTATCTTGGCCTCAGGTTAGTTGTAGTATTCATTATGGTTTTACTGGTTTATTATATAAAACAACGTTTTATTTTTCGGCTGCATCTTATTTCATTGTACTCTTCTCCTATTTACAACTTTAAGCTCTCCTACATCGCAGAAGATGAGAACGGCAAAATAGTAGGATATGTGTTGGCTAAAATGTAAGTATCCATTACCCAAAATGTTTGCTGCGAAAATGTTTCTGAAGATGTCCAATGGTGGTCTTATCTTACAACTCTTAGGGAAGAGGACCCAGATGATGTACCCCATGGACACATCACATCACTGGTATGACTGTAGAAAAGACAATACGTTGTTAATATTCCTTGTTATTGTTTCAATGCTATACGTTGGTAATGGCATCATCGTTTTCAATAATAATTGGTACTACGTTATGTGCTGTTCAGGCTGTAAAGCGTTCCCATAGACGCTTGGGTTTGGCTCAGAAGCTAATGGACCAGGCCAGCAGAGCTATGATTGAGAACTTCAACGCTAAATATGTCTCCCTCCATGTTCGCAAAAGGTTTGTCTCTTAGCGTATCCCAAACCAGCATTTTCTGACCTGTTGTGTAGCAATGCAGCCACTTTAACATAAGTATTGCATTCTTTCGTCATAGCAACCGAGCGGCTTTGCACCTCTACTCCAACACACTGAAATTCCAGTAAGTCTGAAACTTGTCTGAAACCCTGTGCAATACAAAGACACCAGTATGTACTATCACATTGTCCGTCTGTGTTCAGGTAGTCGATAACCTGTCCATTTCTTTTACCAGGATAAGTGAAATAGAGCCTAAATACTATGCCGATGGGGAAGATGCTTACGCGATGAAGAGAGACCTGGCGCACATGGCTGACGAGGTAACTTTTAGCGATTTGTGGCCACCATGACAACGGGTTGTGGTGGTGGTCTTTGTCGTCACGGTTGTTGCCCCTTAGCCTGTTCAGAGAAAACTATCAAAGCCAGTTGGATTCACCACGCCACAACCGATTTCTAATTGTGTTGTATGTGTGCGTTTGTGGTCTATAGGTCCCACAGTTGAGAAAGGCTGGAGCGCGCATCGCGGGCCAGGAGACGCCTGCCCAGAGCCTAGCAGGAGACCAGGAGATTGAGAGGGACAGTGGAGGAGAGAGCAAGGAACTCAGTGAAGTCAGTGAGGCCACGGAAAGCACAGACGTCAAAGACTCCTCCTCGGATTCACAATGACTCTGCCATCCTAGCTATTTTTAAAATTCATCCTGCACCTCTTTTTAGCTTCTACCTGGCAATATTTATGGCCCCAACCCCATGGCTAATGTACATCAATCTCTATTTTTGTGTTACTCACACATTTGTTTTCAGATAACTTCACTATTGGTAAACAACAAGGAGACTTGGGGAATGAATGAATGGGGAAGTTTTCTAATTGAAACGACATTACAACTCAATAACTGCCGTCAGAGTTTTTATTTGGACTTGCTGTTTTCACCACTTTTAGGAGTTGCCCCAGCTCTGGCTATAATTTTGCCTGGATCTTCAATTGTCACAATCAGCTTTCTTGAAGTATTCCTAGAAATACTCGAAATAAAAATTTAAAATAATTCCTTTTGTTTCTTTCCTTTGGTGCAATCCTTTCAGTCTGTATATAATGTATATTAAAAAGCAGAATATTCTACACAGTTGGCTAGTATGTTATAATTCATTACTAAGGAGCAGCTGATGCAGTGTACAGATCCATTCTACATAACGTATACACTACAGTTCAAGTAGTGTCATACAAACCATTTTTCTTGTCTATGCTTCCCTGGTTCCATGAAAATCATTGGGTCATTCTTAAGGGACATCAATCCATGATTTTTCATTGATTAGGTTTGGTTAAGCAGTATGCCAGTAAATATTTTCATCCAGTAAGGTAGTGTGCTGCTGGTTATTGGAATCAGGTTTCCTTTATCGTGGTTCTCATTGGGTGCAGCAGGGGGAGGTATTGAGTAGGGGGAACCTGTTTGACGGCTTTTGCGTGTTCAAAAGGAATACACGGCATTGTTGCTTACGACGCTGTTTAATACCCTATCTGAAGTGACCGTTTAAAAGATTTAAATGTGCCGAACATTTACTCTTTCTTGTTGGCAATTTTCTACTCGTCACTGCAGTACAGTCTTTGAACAGGAGGAATAACGTAGCCTTCGTTCAATCAGATGTCATCTATGAGCAACCATTAAGATGGGGATGTTTCCTTCCTCAGTTGCCCTTAATGTTGATAAAGATCACCAGAGGAAGAATAACTGCAGTGTGCAACTGCATAGAGGAAGGAAGGGCAGAGAGGAGTCACACAGTGTTTGATAGTGAACATACTCCTCAGAGATGAGTGATGCAATCAGCACTTTGGCCATTTCTAAGGTTTTCAAGTTTGAAATTCACCATCCAGTTGCCAGCTCTTGATGTTTTACACCATGTTTCTCACTTTCTTTCAATCAAGTACACAACTTTGTTGAAACATTGTTTCCATGGTTGTTATCTTATACATTTTATATGGCTCCCAGTAATTGCATATTGTCTTAACAACTTTTACTCTTTTGTTGTCAGCAAACTGTTACTAATACTGTACAGAAAGTTAAGCATGGTTTCATAGATTCAAAAAGTAGTGGTGATCTCACAGCACTCACAGGGAATGCAGCACAGCTCCTGAGTCTAATTATGAGAGCAGATGCAAGCAGCTTGTCTCGGGGACCTACCAGGCACTCGTGTCTCAAAGGGATTCTTTGAAAGCAAAAGTAAGACTCTGGGGAATAGTTAAAATGACAAAGCGAAAGAATGAGTTTGTGTGTCATGCGCTGTTTGTGTGTGTGTGTAGGTATCTGTTTGTATGCAGACAAGCAACACAACAGAAAGGAAGATGGTGAGTTCCACCCACATGTGCCTGTGTCCAATGTGAGGGGGAGGTGAAACAGTTGAGGGCTTACTGTGCCATGAACTGGCAGCAGTTTGCTTAGTCTCGAGAACAAACTGGTTTGGACTACTCTAATGCTCAGGTAGGAATCCTATTTATGAATATTTAGTTTGGGAATGATTTCAATGTTTCGTTTTTATTTGATCCGGCTGTGTGGCCTCTAATGACATGTTATTATCTTCAGAGTTTAGTCAACTTTGTTTCCACTACTACTACTACTACTACTACAACTTCACAGAGATAAGTTCATGAAATATGCCCAACGTTTTCAGCCACACACATAACATTGTGAACTTGTTAGGAGAGCTCTGCTCCAGTATTCAGTACGAGACAAGCACAGACTAGTATTCAATAATTATTGTGACAGCAGCCTCCCATGCTTGAGGGGGGTGAATCAGTAATGATCACATAGAACAAGAATGAAGAGTCTTCTGGAAAAGTCTGACATAGTAAGGAAAAATAACATAGGCCGACACTTTTGGGAGTGGTGGGGTGGGGGGTGTTGCAATATAGCTGTCATGTTTAAAACCGAATTTGTTGCATTGTTGAGTGGGGAAATGCTTTGAGTTTAGCTTTTGAAGAAAGGGGAAGTCAGGGCAGAAAACTGAGCGGGATAGGGGTAGTTTGTGTGTGCGTGTGTGTGTGTAAAAAGATTAGAACTGTATAAACTCACTGAAGTGAGTTCCATCATTGCGGGGCTTCAGGGATGCTGGTTCCCGCACTATTCATTAGTCGGGGGTTTGATGTTGAGGTGAAAATGTTTCCTAATCTAAGACACTTACAAGCCTGTCTAAAGCGTGTAGCACACTGCAGATTATGGCTGTCCACTAGGTATCGCTGTAGCCACAGTTAATCCTGATAACTATGTTTTGAATATAGGCCAATAGATAGCTTGTTTAGTACGTTAAACTCAAAGTTAAAGCTTAGTCACTTTCAACTCTAAATTGGTAAGTCATATTTTTTAACGAGTTTAAAATCACTATTACATGTTTGACAGCTGGACGCAGATATGAATGATGGTTTCGCTTCAAATTGTCCAAACAAATCCAACTAGCGTTGTGTTTTTACCATAATCACGAGGAGCGCCGAGGCAGGGTTGAGTTGTGAATTCTGGAAAAATCCACACGACTAGCTGCAAAATAGCTAACGTTAGCAACAGGTAGCAGGTAAGAGAACAGAATAGGGTGGCCTGCCTAGCTATCTGGCACTGTAGACAACAAGCACAAATAACAGGTGCAGCCGAAGTTCCTGTTATCATTAAAACGGCGGTAATTTGTTAACTTGTTTTTTGTACAACTAAAAAAAGTCCATATTCAGCAGTTGGAGGATTTGATTTGCTAATCTTAGGAAAACGCCCTTCCCTTTTCAGAAGGCCACTGAATTGATAATCCTCGTCTTTCCGGCAAGACAAAACAGAGCTAGATATTTGCTGAGTTTAAATTATTAGATCCGCTAAACGGTCATGTGATTGCAGGGGCCTCTGGCACCTAACTGTAGGCCTGGGAAGAGAGCCAAGACGCTAACGTTACACACAATGGCTTCTGTTTTCTCTTCCATTTGACAAGTTTGCACCTCCCTTCTTAATCCATATGGAAAGAGGCAAGGTTAGGTCATTTGTAATCGATGTCAATTATTCAACCGAAATATACCAACAACACATTGGTGAAAATGCAAATTTTAATATAAAGTTCCATTAGGTTACCTGTAAGATCTACATTTCAAATGTAAGTTATGTTTCTGTACTTCTTACGAAATAAAACGTAATGTCAACATATCCTTGCCTCAATTGTTGAATACAAAAAAAGTATCCTAGTATCCTCTTGCAGGATATGTAGTCCTGTAATTTCTTCAAAGCGCTTCAGTACAAAATTATCTCAACCGATGTGTATTCTTCAACACACTACAACGCGTTTGCTTATGGTGGGCCTCTATTTTAAGGGCAGCCGAAATGTTGCTGGTGCTATTTTTACACTTGTGCAGTAACGTTACTAGCGACGCAGCGGACAACACATGCCACCCAGCTCATTAGTGGACTTCCCGTCAACGGGCAAGAGCAGAGAAAAAAGCCCGCTCAGGAGATGTGTTACAGTAAGAGAAAAACATCTTTCTGTTGTAGGAGGAGACCGACCGTATCAATAAGAGGGGCAAACTGGTATCAGTGCGTTTGAAGTAGGTTGTGCGATAGAGCCTGCTTCAATAACAGATATAGGCCTTGGGGTTTTGTTGTGCTGAGAAAAGGTCCATGCAATGCATTGTGCCCACTTGCACACATATACCACAGCATTGTGGGATTCTTGCGTTGCATGATGATGTCACTTTACCTTGTTTTGTTTAACAGAATCACACGCTGTTGGAGCAAAGATGAGTTCCCATGTGAAGCTGAGAAAGGATCGGGTCGGTGTGGTGACCTACGACACACAAATCAAAGGTATATTACAATGACGAGCTTTGGGGCGCGGCGCTTGTTTTAGGGACAAAAGTCATTACCAAATCAGTCTGAGCATGACTTCCTATCCTGTCTGGCTTGTTTTTCTTTTTGTTTTTACTTTTGTCTTCTGTGTTCCCCTTTTCAGAGGTCCGCAGCCAGCTAGTTGACCAGCTGAAGGTTCTAGACCTGCAACTGGAGCACAAGAGCCAGCAGATGCAGGACCTGAGTGAATACCTACGGCGGCGTGGGGAGATAGAGGGCGACTACGCCCGCTCACTGGAAAGACTCGCCGAAAAGTTCACGTCCAAGATCAAGAGGTTAGACTGTGGCCCAGCATCCTTATCGTGTGCGAAAACCTCTTATACCAAAAGCCTGCATCACACTTGATCCTTGGCTTACTTCCTGCTACGGTGCCACCGGAGGCTGCGAATGCAATGAGAGGCGACGTGCCCGTTTTACTTTAAGTTGGAGGTGTATTAGATGTTTGGCCAAAAGATCACAGGACAGCTTAAGTCCAGTACGTCGACTTGCGACACCGCAGAAGAGAGTGACATACATTGAACTTTGGTCAACAAAGGACATGCAGTGATCAGGGGCTGGCTTGAATTTCATTTCCTGTTTTTAAGCACTTTGATCGCCAGTCTTCTTGACCAGACTTGACTAGTCTTCTTGACACTAGCCTTTTTCCTCTCATATTTGGAGCATCCTATTGCAAATACAACAAGCTGCTCCTGAGGGATACAAACCAAAAAGGCCTTTTCTGCGTGGTCATCATAATCACAATGATATGATTGTTCTTAAGGGCCATAAACAGTGTCAGCTCTCCCTCTCTCTGAATTGACCACCTCCTCTTCCTGTGTTTCCCAGGAAGGAGCCCAGTGGCCAGTCAGTGGCCCAGGTGTGGAGGTCCCTGCTGGCCCAGACCCGCCAGGAGGCCAAAGACCACAGTGGTCTGAGCGAGAGCTGCAGCAACCTACTCACCCAGCCACTGGCTAACTGCCTGGAGTACACCCAGCGCCTCTCCAGAAAGGTACAACATCGGTAACTTGTCTGTACTTGTCTGGACTATTTGGAGGAAGCCTGCAATTTAAGCTATTCATGTGGCAGCACCGGGGATCAGCAGCTCCTTGTTCTATTAATTGCACATGATGAACAAACCTAAAACTATTATTCAGATATTCTGAGCAGGGTGTCTGTTGGCGTGTTTGCTGCTTCCTCCAATCCCTCCCAGGCACAACTCTACAGCTCTTGAGCGAACACGTTTGTTACTAACTTAGGTTTTTTTTTTGGTTTTGTCTGTGTATTTCCAGAGTAAAGAGGTGTGTGCGCAGCTACAGGACGGACTGTTGAAGGTCACCACAGAGCTCCAAACAGTGCGTGAGCAAATGCAATCACAGATCGAACTTCCATACTTCCATAACTTCCAACATGCAAAACAAACAAGCTTTTAACTGAATAGTGTGTGTGTCCTCTGTCTCTTTAGGCATGGAAGACATACTTGCAGTACTACTCAGACTTTATGTTGGCGGATGGGAAGCTGAGGGATGCAGAGAAACAGGAGGAAAAACAGAAAACCAAGAAAATGGAGAGGTTGATAGAAAAAGTAAAACGCCATGTTTAACCAACTTTCCGATGCGATTCTCACCAACCTCTGCATTGCATTTTTGTGTACGCTTGAATCTGTCTATCGTCTCTTACGCGTCACTGTTGATGTCGGTGACACAGAGACAGGGCAAGGTCCAGGAGATCCAGGTGAAGTGCAGCAAGGCACGAAACGAGTACCTTCTGAACCTGGCCGCCGCCAACGCCTCAATGAACAAGTACTACCTTCAGGACATTTCCACGCTCATAGACGTGAGTGTCAGCCATTGGTTGAACCTGTGTCAATTCTTACCCATTATGAATAGATTTGAATGGTTTATAAAAACGCAACGCACTTTGTACCGCAGTTCACAATGTAGTCGGGTGGCAGGATCGTTTTGTGGATATAAGATACTGGGCAATTCGCCGTCATAAGGATGTGGGTTTGATTCCCATGTCTTCAGCCTACCTGTAGGATTTCAAGAGCAAGGTGCCTAACCCCTTGGATGAAAGCATCTCCTTATGGTTCAACGTTTCAACAACGCAAGAGGGTTACGGACCCCTTACGTCCTTGAGCACCCTCCTTGCTTCCACCGCAAGGGCCGGACGTGTGGCTCCCAAAAATCGTAACCTTCCCCTGAGACGACGCAGCAGCAAGGGCTGTGATTGGTCCGCTTACTAAAACCCGACGCAGAACCTCAAACGCTCAAGACTGCGTCAAAGCGTCTGCGTGGTCATTGCGTTCCGGGAACATGGAACCATAAAAAGCCCTTAAGTGACCAAATAGTAATTCTTGCCTTCATTAGTGCGCAGACACGGGTTACCATCAAACGGTGGGCCGTGTGATGCGGAGCTACCTGTCACGGTGGAACCAGGCCCAGAAAAACCTGAGCACTGGGCTACAGCAAATCCAGGGTACTGTTTCTGGACTGGTCCAGAACCTGGACCGAGACAACCTCCTGGAGACTCACAACAACACCTTCTGCCTCCCCCTCCGCTTCCAGTACCAACCCCA
>OOFH01093712.1:0-20201 GCA_900323355.1 Merlangius merlangus
TGTGTGTGTGTGTGTGTGTGTGTGTGTGTGTGTGTGTGTGTGTGTGTGTGTGTGTGTGTGTGTGTGTGTGTGTGTGTGAGAGAGAGAGAGTTTGTGTGTGTTTCTGTGTGTCTGTCTGTTCGCCCTTAATTATTGATCTATTTCATCATGTCACAAGTTCTATGAGCCATGGGATCTTTAAAATGGACATTAAGTCGGCAAACCGGTTTGCCTGTGTATAACATTGTTATATTTCATGTTATATTTACTTTTCTTTATTATTTTTTTTGCCCCTCCATGCGTGATTAACAGCATTTATATAATATGTTTAAGTCAGTAAATCCATCTCCAAATACAGCATATGGTTTGGAAATAATCGGATTCCTTATGATTGTAAACCTGGAAATCAATCACCGAAAGGAGCTTTCAATCATGGTACCTAAATTTCCCGCCCTTTTCTATTTTAATTTACTTTCTTAATGCTTGAAATTATTGCAATCCGTTTCTAAAAAATATATATGTAATAAAGGTAAATGAGAAAATGTTAATAACTTGAAATAAAGTTGTTTGAATTCAATGTTCTGTATTTGAATGTGAATTAAGATGTTGAGAGAAAACATTTTTGGGGGGATAGCTTGGGGCACAAGGATCCTTAACGGTACTGTAGTGTTTATAAGCCATGTAACAGTCAAATAAAATCTTATGGTTACATTGTTTTTGGGGGGGATTTTGTTTGTGTTAAGATTTGACAGTGATTTCCAATAGATCTTCTAACGACAGGTGTTCTTACAGAGAGGTAATACCCACAAATCACCACACTGCCGTTGAATTACAACTATCTCTACGATAGCGTTTGACTTCCTTGGTGATGCTGCAGTTCAACCTTTTCCCACAAGATGTCAGAAGAGACCAAGAGTTATTCCTAACGCGCTAGGTACGTAGCCTATGTGTCGACGAGCATTTATCCTCCTCATGACAACGCTATTGTTCTCACTTTAATCCATTTTCAAACAATTTAAAGGTATTCTTGTGTGGTAATCAATGTTACTACACATAACATCATGTTTTATGTTATTACGTTATGGAACCTGTAACTACAGTGTCACAACTTGTCGTGTCACATGGAAATATTGTTACGTGTGTAATAATAAAAGTTAACATGACGTGAGAAACCTTGTTAGGCTACCTACATGTAACAGTTGAATATTGTTACATAGCTTGGTTGTGTAAATGAAAGAGGGAACCTATGGTACATTGGCCGATATCGTTTACGTAAACAAGCTAATAGCCTACACAGCTGAAGACAAGAAATGACCTCATGATTGCATGTAAAGTGTAATTGAACCCAGGGTCTTTTTCGGAACGAGAACCCATAAAATTAGCTCTCCAGACAGTTTCTATCATTGATAATGGAGTATATAGCTTGCCCAAAGTTGCCCGGAGCAATGTAACAGCCCAAATGGCATCCAAGTTATTGGCTAGGGGCACAGCGAACGCTTCCAAATACAAATTCCAGAAAATAGTCTTTTTTAATAAACTCCCGGTACGCTAACTAAGTTGTTGATGCTTTGGTTTATGTGTAGGAACCCTAATCATGCTACTGCAGAGGTTTGGTGCTACTTTGAGCAATGTTCGTGGATCGAAAATGCCGATTTGGAAGCGTTCGCTGTGCCCCTAGCCAATAACATGGAAGCCATTTGGGCTTTTATATTGCACCGGGCAACTTTGGGCAAGCTTTATTCTCGATTATTAATGAAAAAAAGTGTCTGGAGGGCTTATTGGATTCATGCCGAAAAAGACCCCGGGCAGGTATGATAGCCTATGTAGTTTACACTTTAAACTACATATCAACTACATATCTGAGAAAAAGCTCACTTAAGCGTAACACAACGCCACCATGTGGAACTAGCCAACCGTGCCCCTCCATTTAAATCCAGATAGAAATTGGTCATTAGCGTGTTAATACATAGGTAGTTACGATAATGGCCTCATTATTCCATTGCAGATTGTATGTTATATCATTAATTAATTCTCTGGAAAATAAAATATTTTTAGGGATAAATTAGTCAAGGTTTTGTTTCAAGAACTAGGCCTATAAGCTCCCCCCACTTTGCAACTCTTTTTTTAGTCTTGAGTAAAAGGCAACTTATCTCAGTTTCCCTCACCCTGAGAGATCACTGCGACAGTTGAATGAAGAATTTATTAACTATGGCACAGTGTAAATCAGCAAATGACATACAATGTTTTTCATTGCTTATTTTAGTTTAACGGGTCTTCAAGGATACTTCCTTGAGAGTTCATTCACATCAGAGTATTTGTATTTATTGAGACCACAAGCACAGCCTTTTCAGAAATGATTTGAGTTGCCACAGGTTTTGTAGCCTTGAAAAACATCAATAGTAAAACAGTAAAAAATTAATTTTACAATTTCATGAGGATTGAAGTCATTAAAGGCCCGACAACAGAAATATACGAGAAAATGATTGTGTTGGCAAAACTAAACCAATGAATGTACCCAAGTCAATGCACCAGTGGAAATTTCAATCTTACGTGCATGTATCATAATATTCAGCTGTTGTACAGCTATTCTATGGTTTTTATCTGGCCACACAATTGGTATTTACTGGGGGTCGCGAATACAAAATCCGACTTCTCTAAACTATGGGGGAAAACAAAACACAATGGCATCCTTGGGGGAGAACAGTTCTTTAACCACGGATGAAATGATACATGTATTATAAATACAGCTCAATATATGATCCTCTAACATAACAAACAATTTGGACTTGATGAAAAGGCAACGACACAACTTTTTGCAGTTGAATCCTCGCTGGGTGCCAGGGTGATATAAATGCTAAACAGGGCTAGTAAAAGTGCTTTGTCAATTAACAAGCAGTAGGCTATGTTACAGAAAACATTTACAATGTTTACAGTGATGATAGGAAATCAACCATCAAAATATTAAATAATTAAAAGGTAAATATACAAACATGTGTTTTGACATTTACACGATCCTAACCCTTATAGTGGCAATTCTTGATCTTTATAGAGAAGCAATAGCATTGTTTTTATTTTATTTTTACAACCGTAGAGTCAAGGGTCATCTGGGAGGAAAAATATACTTTTATAAAAACTAAAGTACAAAAAAAGCAGCAAAATGCCCTCAAACTGAGATCAAAGATATCCGACATTGGGACTTTGGTAAACAAATATATTGCTCAGCACAGGTATATGTACAGCATTTTTCAGATTGCAGGTTTATAAATTCACACTACAGCAACACATATCATGAGACGGCTTCTTCATATGATTTCAGCAGCCATAAATTTATACATTGTGCATAGGCCCCAACCTTATCGCCGTTGAGCCACTGCATATGTATCTTAAGCTGCCAGCTGGGATACTTGAATTTGCCTCAAAATAAAGAAGGTACTCTGTATTGTACACAATCTCTGATCTACCCTTTACGAGGTTAAATGCATAATGCCTCCATACCTTTCCATCCCTGTATTTTTTACAGCAGTATAGCGCCCAGTTTATATTTTTTGCTGGACAAAAGTTTCAAGTTTTATGATAATCCGTGCAGTGCACTCCATCACTCTCATTGCTACCTCCGAGGTGAATCTGTCGTTGGGAATCTGTGGGAAGGGCAGCAGGTCAGGATAGCGGGTTCTGAGACTGTCTACACCATATCCCTCAAGGATTTGAACATCGTTGGTAAGCCCAGTTAAGTTGGGGTTGTACTCTTCCACCTTCTGTGCCAGAGAGGTTGGTTTCACATCTTTGTCTGACTTTCCTCTAACCGCATAATCAGCTGCTATCAGTGCTAGTTTTGTAGCCAGGTAGCATTTGAAGCAAACCCACTCATTGGCATTCTTATGAAGGTCATTTCTGGCTGCGGAGAAGTTTGCCCTTGCTTGCCTCAGCCACCTGCGGGCTTCTACGGGGTTTCCGACTGACTTGAATGTTGGGGGCACAAAGAAGCGATTTGAATGCGATGAACCTGCGAAGCTGGTGGGATAATGATCTCTGAATTGTTGCCTCTCTGACTTATGGCTGCCTGCCTCCTGGTTCCATGAGGTGTAGAATCTTTGGAACGAGAACTTTTCGGACTGGAAGCGTGTAGACGAGGTAGAGAAGGGCCTCCTGGAGGTCCTTTCTGTGTTTTGCTGATCACTTAAAGATTGCTTTTCCATCCTGGCGATCTCGCTCTGTAAGTGCTTGAACACCTCTGTGGCGATGTCAAGATTTTCTGCGTTTTTGTCTGGATGCCACTTGAGATACAATCGTCTTATCATTTTCTTCCTTTCCGTCTCCAGAAGCTTCCAAGCTTGCTCCACTACTAAGGTCACTTCTTTCAGAATTTCAGGCAACGTGTGAATCTTGATTTTTTTAGGGGAATGCTTTTGCGCACTGGGTCTCTGATTTTCCTTTCCAGGAAACAGAGGTGGTGTCATTCTGGGACTCGCTGAACGACTTGGGCTTGTTGGAGTTGACGGAGCACCGCTGTCTTTTACCTGAGAACTGTCATCGTGTCTGGAGAATTTGTACAAGTCGAGGGAACTCACAACTTTGTACTCGCTATAGCCAATGTCAATCTGGAAACATTTCGAGCTATCATCTTCACCCTTTTCCACTTCTTGAACAATGATGGCATACGTGTATGTTGGCTGGTAGGACCCATAGATGTCTCCCCCCTCGGAGTCTACCAAGTACCCTACATACTCCCCTGGATAAAACACATTCATGGGGTCCATCAGGAGTATGTGATGTATCTCAGCTGGTATGGGTGTTCCAGGGAGGGGCAGCTCCAGTTTGGAGGGTTCTGTTGAATCATACTTTACACCAAGATTATCCAACTTCTCTGTGATTCTATAAATGTCGTTGCAACCTAGCATTGCGATCAGATAAGAAGTGTCGGATATCAAATTGTCTGTGGCTGATTTCAGTGTCATGGCCAATGCCAAGAGAAAATTGATGTCCTTACTGTCTGAGTGTTGGATATAGAGGTGGATGACAGATGTCCCGTATCTCTTCAGAAATGCGAGTGTTTCACTGCGGCTGTGTGGAATGGGGCTGCATCCTTTAACTCGTAATGTTGTTTGGAGTTTCTCAAAACACGAGACCTTCAGTCCCTCGCAAAGTGCTTTACAGAGGCGTATGGCTTTTTCCTCATTCACAAGGAATGTATTGTCGTTTTCATGTTTCATGATTCTGATGAGTCCCGTAATGAACTGCTCCGAGGACAGTAATAGCTGTAGGCGACCTTGGAGAGAACAGAGGGCTCCAAACTGGCACATTTTAGGAGAATCTTCGTCTAATTGCTCTTCGAGGATGCTGCTTAGAAGTCTAGGCCTCAACTTCTGCGGGAGTAGCATAATCAGCTTTGTATGGAAAGAATGATCTTTGCCTAGATAGCACTGGCTCATATCTACGAGCATTTGAACACCAACATTACCCTGGATTCTGCTCTTGTAGTGTGGAGCATCATCAAATACTAAACTATTTGATTTTGCTAGTCTGCCGTCATGGCTTGGCAGATAAAAAGTAATGTCTTTGAGACTGTCCAGATCCTTGCGAATTTCCACTGGGTCATTTTGGAGAGTTTTGAACAGTCCAGAGACAGCCCTTTTCACAGTTCTCATCTCATTGGGATCAAGCTGCTTGCCCTCAGAATTTCTATGAATGCGGCACAAAACTTCAACATACTGTTTGGTTGATACAATATCTTCTGTGCCCAGGAGCTTGAACAGCTGATGAAAGGTCCCAAGCTCTAATGGTAGTTTGTATAAGTAGGGCTTGAAGTCAGATTCATTGTCCAAATTGATGACAACCTCCTCAGGTTTCAGTAGTTTCCAACCATCTTCAACCATAACAAACGACACCCCACGAAGCTGGTATCGGAAGTCTCGCTTGTCACCGCTTAGAAATTCATAGGTGGACCGTAAAACTTTGTTCCTTGTTTTCACCATGTCATCATCTGGATTGGAAATGTTGCAGATGTTCTTGCAGTTGCATATGACCTTGTCCAATGGTGGATCCAAGTTCACATTTAACATGGTAAGCACTTGGTCAAGTTGTTCTTGTCCAGTGAGTGTGCTGCCATCCTGGTCCTTTATGCTTGATGGTGTGGCCTTTTCTGGTAGAATTGGACAAGATGTCCAGAGCAAGTGGATAACATCCGTTTGTTTGAATTTGGGGTTCAATTGAGATCCACTAAATCGAATCAGAGGAAGCATGCCGCTCATGTCTTGGTATTGTGAATGAAGAAAAATAAGTTCTGCAGGAGCTCTTTCAGAACACAAAAACTGAATCATCGACAGCTCTTTGAGGAAAGAACCAGCAAACAGATCTGTCCTGTCGTTGAAAATGTGATTCAGGAGAGCATCGACAATGACTTGCACCTTCTCTTTGGTCCAATTTTCTGTTTGTGCTTTGATGCTGACTTCTTTTGCAAACTGGAGAACTTGTTGCTGAGAAACAACATGCTTGAGTCCTATGTTTCTGAGAAATGTGATCCATGATGTGACAAATGTTGTCACATTTTTGGGCTTTGTTATTTGCTCAACCTTCCTGAAGAAGTCATTAGGGATGAACGACTTGGTAGGGAGCATTACTTCAAACACGTGGATCGTCTTGTCATAAAATGTTTTGGTGCTCTTGAGTCTGTTTGTGTAGTCATAGATGAAAGCAAGTCCCTCTAGCTTATCATAAAGCTGATCTTTGATTCCACATGATTCCTCCATTGACATGAGTCTCTCCTTCAAATAAATAATGTGTTCGATTTTTGCATCATATGAAAGACTTTCAAACTTTGGCAGGAGATGTTTGAGGTACACCTCCAAATCATCAATTGGGATACATCCAAGGAAACTGTACAGCTCCTTCAATTGTGGATTGTCTGCAAGAAAGGCGCATGCTGTTGTTTGAGCCCATTTATCCATGTCTGCGGTTGGTATGTCTTTTCCTAAAACATAGCAAGACCCATAGTTTGCGATGCTTATGTGTCTCCCACTGACTGATTTAAAACATGGAAGGAGTTTAAGGCTTTGTACATCCTCCCGTGTGAGGTTAGCCAGGTTGCAATTAAAATACAACAGAAGAGCCTCAAAGTCCTTGTCATTCAGGCTGGCCGGTTTGAATGCTGACGTCTGAATCATGTATTCTACAGCTTTTAGAATGCTTGGTGGGTTATCAATGCTTGCTGTATGCTTTGCCAGAAAAGGCATCATTGGGTTCTCTTTGACACAGATTTTGTTCACTGCAAGCTGAATGCAGCCTCCTTTCATTAATGTATGAAAGGCTTTGTCATTTTGGCCATGTGGAAAGATGGCGATATTTATCAAACTCAGTGGCAATAGCACATCGTGCTCTGGAATGACAAGTTTGTCTCTTGCCATGAATTTGATGCCAGGCAACAGTGCCCAGTCTTTTAGTATTTCAAGAACATTGTCGAAACTAGGTTTGCTATCAGCCTGTACCTCCTTAACAGCAATGTTTTCGCTAATGAAGTGCCATGCACTTTTTAGCCAAGATTCACTTGCAAAGCCATCTCTCCACTTCACAGGGATCCGTGTGCGATACTCTCTTGGAAGTACAGAGCAGAGTAGGTCACACAAACTGCTGATATCAAAGGGCTTTGCCACACCTGCTTTCAACAAGAGGTCACTATACTTGATGTACAATGTGTTCATGAACATTTCTTTCCTTGATGAAATCAGCTCATGATGTGCTGTCAAGAACTTAGGTCTCTTGGAGTCAAACACCTGAAGCATGTTGTCCATAGTTAACAAAAGAGGCAATCCCTGGATTTGGATTCCATCCACCTCAATCTCTTTGAAGCAGTAGTCCACAAGAAGTTTTAAACTGTGGAAAAGCTTGTAGTTGGACTGCTGGAGTCGACATGGGAGTTTCCCAATTTGGCACGATGAGTCTGGCGATGAGAATGTGTGGAGAAAGTTCCGGACATCCTCTGGAGTCACATAACTCACTGGAATTCCTGCATCTTCCAAACAAAGGTAAAGATCTGAAGTCTCATCACAACTGTGGACCAGGTGAAAGCCAATGTCTAGGAGTAATGTCTTCAGACGATACACATTTTCAGCCACAGATTTCCTTGTAGAGATGTTGTACTCTGTAGTTTTCATGTGGTGAAGCTCATCTTGGAGCAAGTTGTCAAAATAGGCCCTGCCTTTGTTTGCAATGGACATGTTTACCCATGAGATGTAAATCACTGAGTGCATATCAGAATTGTCCATATGTGGGGTTCTGACCACAGGAAGCAGACGTTTCAGGTCAGCATGAATGCAGTTGTAGAGTGCTTTGACCAAGCAATACCAATCTGGCTGTATATCTACTCTGTTGACAGGAAAGAAGTACATGAATTTGCGCAATGTTTCTTTTACAACATGAATTGGTGTTGCTTGAATGACAGTCATGGTGGGGTCAGGACCTGGGAAGTATCTGCGCTTTAGCTGGACCAACAGTTCCACATAGGCAGGTGCAATCAGGGATGTCATCAGGTTGTAGTTCCAATCACTTCTTACTCCTACTCCATTGTCATCTCTCCATAGGTTTCTTCTCGCAGAATCTAACGCAAAATGGCCATTGACGTGAAACGGTAATCCAGTCTCTAGTGAGAGCGGTAGAAAGCAGAAAGCTCTGTGGGGTTTTTTGTAGTTGTGGCTCACACATGCAGCTACACCTCCACGAGGAAATAGTGTTATGTCTTCATTTTTGTGGGCTGAGATGACACTTTTTGAGACCTTTTCCATGTTTGGGAACCCAGAGCGATTGCAGATCATCCATGTGGTCAAATTCCCTTCGGTGTCCTCTATATCCATTGTGTAGGTGATCTGTTGCACTGGAATAGCAGGAAGGGGCTTCTTTTTTGTCACACTGTCAACGACAGAGGCATGAAACTGTTTGCGTTTTAGGCGATCGCCGTCTGTTATTTTAGCTGCAACTGAGTATAAAACTTTGAGGTCACCCGTTGAATTTTGGATTTCACAGATCGATATTTTCTCCATGTGGTTCAGAAACATCAGAAGCTCGGCACCGTCACTTTTCAATTTGTCCAAAAGGTTTTGCACCATTCTGTCAGACGCAGGAACAGAGCTGATCTCAGATGACTTTGCCATCTCTTTTGAGCGTATGGGGAAGCGGAACATTGTGCTGCGTTCCAACTTAAAATGGTCTCCAAGGTAAAGACCAAGAACGTCTGAAAATTGAGATCTGAAGTCGGAGTCCAAATCCCTGAACATTCTTCCAGGACTTGCAGATGTTGCTCCAGGTGCAAATTGTGCATGTGGATCAAAGATACAGAGAATATCATTGTTTGAGATGAAGGAGGGGCAGTCTGTGATATGATAGACAGAATTGAATCCTATTCCATACTGTCCAGTTTTACCTGGATTGGCCTCTTTTGTTCCTCTTCCAAGGTTCTGTATACCTCTGACATCATCCTCTGTGAAAGGTTGATTGTTGAATACACAGAGTGATGGGCCTTGCATTGGCACCCACTTGTCGTCAAAGATTCTATCTGTTGGGTGGGTTCTTGGATCAAAGATGAAGTAAATCTCAGTTGCTTTTGCATCATCTGCATTTTGCAAAAGTTCTTTGAGCATTTCCTTCTCTGATGGATAAGCATTGAGTATACTTTTAATCCTGGTTGTAAGCTTCTCTTTCTGTCCAAACTCACTCCCAAGTGCAGTGAAACAAACATTAGAGGCATACCTCTCCAACGCCTTGTGACGTTTGGGAACTGCTCCTAATTTCACAGCGACTTCTCTCGGAATATCTCCATGACAGTACTTCACAGTGGTATCCCTGACTTTAATCCATGGACAGTCGTTATAGCACAGGGATTTTGATGTCTGTAGTGTCAGATTAGAGTCAGGTAGAAGAATCTGGCTGTAATTAGTTTGGCAGAATTCCTGGCTTTTGTCACGGATCCAACTCCAAATTCCTTCACTAATGATTCTGCGAGAGAGCTGAAAGTTTTCTTCACTGAGTGCCCTTCGTCCACATTCTTGCCTTACTAGCTCAAGGACGGCAGAGAAGTCCTCAACTGTGAAGTTTGAATGAACGCCAACATTTTCAAAGAGTTCACGACAGCTGTTCCTGTACTTGTTTGGAAGCTGATACAGATATGGAGCTGCATCAAAATTCAGAGAGAAGGCAACTTTGGAAGGATTAACGTATGTGTTCTCTACCAGAATGGAGTTGAATGTTTTGAGATCCTCCACTATTTGCTCCTTTGAATGTTCCTCCTGTAGCATCTCCTCGTGTAGATACTTGTAACAGGCATTGGTTATGTTTTCCTGATACAGAGTGACACCATCAAATGACTTTGATAGTTCTTTCAGTTGACTGATGACTAGGGCCACGGTGGGCTTTCTGATCAATCCAAGAAAGTCTTTCACAGCCAAGGAGATTGGGCCAGATCCTTTGAAAGATGGCGAGCTTTCATTAAGGATTGGCTTCATGAGACATACTGTGTCCTGATGTTCAGTAGTGAAGAGATCTCTAGCACAGAACATAGTTGTTGAGGAGAAGTTATTCCCATGCCATGGTAGTGAAAACCCTGCAGGTCTTGAAAGGAATGGAAGGAATGTTATGCCCTGAAGCTTTTCTGAAAGTTCAGCTGCTCTTGGGTCTTTCATCTTCATCTTCTCATCTATGAGACTCAGGAGTATACTGCTTCGGAAGCATGCAGCAACATGGTCATTTTCGTTCAGATCAGTCACAGACTCTGCACGTTCAACCAAGTCTTCCCATGAGAGATCATCCTTTACCATGCCCAGTTGCACTAGCTTAACTAAACACACTGGGTTCAGGTAGTCATTTGAAGTTCCTCCAGGAAACCTTCCATCACTTTTATTGTAAAGTTTAGCAACCCTTCCTTCTGGGTGGATGAGCCTCGAAGGCAAAACTAACTGTTCAGAGACATCAGAGCACGGAATGCATGGAGTGACTTTGAGAATGGCCTCAAACTCATCCAGTTTTTCATTCAGTACATATTGCATTAGTGGATCTCTGAGCTCCTTTTCAATGTCTTGGATATTCGGAAAAAATACCTCAGGGAAGAACTGCTTCTCTGTGAGGGTGTTTTCCATCAACTTTCCTTTGCACCCTGCATCATCAAAACCCTCCTTCACCCAATCGGGCAATTCGACCGCACAGAGGTTTTGGGAGCCACTCATCTTGAGGTATTTGAAGAAGATTTTGAATGCAGCTGGTCCAATTTCTGGTCTGCAAAGTAATGTGTCATCAAGGAACCTGACGTATTGAATCGACACCCAGTTTTTTCCATCGGAAAACATCCTTGCAAGATCACTCTCACCTCCTTTGGCGATTTCCTGGTAGACCCCCTGACTGATTAGTGTGAAGTCATCATGCACGAGACTTGGATCAGGCCATGTTGCATAGTAGTTGTAGTCAAGCAGTTCTCCGCTTTCTGCCATCGACCGTAGCATACTGAGTGATGCTAAGTATGCCTGGACAATCACATGTCTCATGAACACAGCATTCCAATGGCCTTTAGTGTCAGTCTTCCAGATCTCTTTGCGGTTTGAAGTCACAGCAAAGCAACCATTGATGTGGACTGGTAGGCCGGTCTTGATCCTCAGGGGTAGGTAGCAAAACACCTCCCCCACAGGGTTTGCGTGAATCTTGACTTTCCATTTCCGATTCTCCTCCTCAGAAAGTAGCACAGCCACCCCTCCGCAAGGAACGAGTCCGAGTCTTTTCCCACTCTCTCCCAGGGAAAACTTCAGTGCTTCAGTTGAATCCATGCATGAACAAATGAGCCAGTTGGTGACGTCCACTGCCTTTTGGGGCATTTCATCCGTGAGTCTTCTGGTTTGGATTCCTTTGGCAGCCATCTCAAAGTACTGGTTTGGATCTTCCTCAGAGCCTCTGAAGAGCGGGGACTGGAGATCTACAATGCGCTTGAACACATTGTGAAACTCCTCCACCATGATCCTTATGATGCACCCGGATTTGGGAACATCGGCAGGGACCCTGTTGGTGGCTGCTACCTTCTTCATCACTTTTGCAGCAGATTTCAAGATGCTCAGAGGTCCATATGAGGCTTTGCATGACCACACACTTTTGTTGATGCAGACCACATCTTGGGCCAAAGCAGGGTTTGGCTCTTCGTATTTCAGGTATTTCAATACCATTGTTCCAACATGCTGAGTGAACAAAATGAGACGGTGGCCGCATATGCTGAACTCATCAACAAGCGAATAGATGTCTGTGGTGTTGTAGTACATGGTGCTGATTTCACTTCCTGAAGCTTCCTGCTCTGTCCTGAATGGGAGCCTAAAGAGTGTCCCTTCGTATTTGTATGGAGATTCCTGCGCCAGTGGAAGTTGACAGTTGAATACATTGATGAATGGCTTGAATTGGTTTGGAAATTTGCGCAACCTTTTCTGTTGTTTACTCCAATTGATTTTGATCCCAGGATTTGACTTATCTGTAATGTGCTTGCTGATGTGGTTGATATTCGGATCAAACATGATCATGAATTCTCTGCTCATGATGATGGGGATATCAGTAATGTGATACACTGAATTAAAACCCAACCCAAATTTGCCCACTTTATCTGCTTCACATCTTTTCATTGAGCCACCCAACCTTGTTATGTTGAGGAAATCTGTATCAGAGAACACAGAGTTGTTGAAAGACCACAAGGAGGGCCCGTGGCAAGCGATCATACCTGGGTCCAGCAGATTCTCTCGGATGTCAGTGTTCTTTCGCATGTCAATCAGGAAACTGCATTCTGTTGCATTTGCGTCATCAGCATTCTGGAGAAGCTCTTTGAAAATGTCTGCTACAGATGGGTATTCCTCAAGGATGTTTTTTATTCGCACTGTAAGGGGTTCACGCTGACCTGATTGCTCAAAGCCAAGGTTCTCTGGATTGATCAACCTTGTGCTCAGACATGGTACTTTTAACCACTCTGCCGTCTTCATGGGAATGTCATCATGCACTAATATGATAGGCTCTGACGCATCTTCAAGTAAGTCATTCAAATCATCCACTTTGATGTCACAGTAGGTGCATTCATGAATGGGCTTCATGGCCAGTTTACTTGGGTCCTTGTAACAAAGAATTGGCACATGCATGTCGATGCTGACCGGTATCTGATTGTTGTACAGCCACCTCAAAATGTTAATTAAAAGCAAAAGATCATGTTTGCTTTCTCCTTTGGTCATCTCTTCTTGGCACCTTTGTTGGACCGTGCGGATGACCTCAAACACATTGCTTGGCACAACCTCTTCAACTGAGCCACAGAACTTGAAGAGTTTGTGAAACTTCCTTATGGTCTTTGGTAATGAGTACAGGTAAGGCTGCAAATCCAGGTCAGGGATTGGCTTTAGGACTGTATGGCCAGGTGACGAGAAGGTTTTACCTGTCCACACCCAATCAAAAGGCAATGATTTCATTGCTTCTCTCGCATCCTCAAGATGAGCTTGCATGAAGCCGTAGATTTCAAACAGGATCTGTTGGAACTGATACCAATCCTCTGTTGTGAACGCTTGCGATTGATGCCAGTCATTCACAGCTTGTAGATGTTGTAGGACTTGGTCGACCTGAGGTTCTATGCATAGCTTCAGTGCTTTCTTCATACCTGCAGATGTACGCTCAACATGTGCCACTGAAGATCCCACAAGAACTGCATGTGATATGTCACACATTTCAGATAGACGTCCAATATGACTTGTGTCTCCCATCCAAGCAAGAGATTTGGGGTAATTCAGTGGTCTTTCTTTGCAGACCGGAACCCATTTTAGCTTCAGCAATGTAGTCTGTGCTTCTGTAGACTTAACCAACTTAGTTTGTCTATTAAGTATTTGCAGAAGGGTTTGGGCTTTTTTCACAACAGAGTCCCACACAGGTTCTTTGCCTCCCTGTAGCTCCTCTATCTTCTTTGCCACTTGGACAACATCTCTTTCAGTAAGCTGCACTTCATTTTTCAGTCCCAGCTGTCGGAGTGAATGGAGGATATCAGGTGAGGTTGTGAAGGTACTTGTGGGAAACCTGCTTTTTTCCTCCATGTAGAACAGATTCTGTAGAATCTCTAATTCAGGATCAAAGAGGTCTGTGGCAGAGATAGGTTTTCCCAGAGAAGAATGCATGAATTTTAGATTTGAGAGCCATCCAATCACAGAGGAGTTTTCATTTTTAAGAAAGGAAAGATGTTTAAGTGCCCAGAGCATGATTTTAGTAATTTCTTCCTTGGAGTAGACTCCCTTCTCGATATCTTGAATAACAAGTCTGAAGAAATCACTTGTTTTCACTTGCTCTATTTTGGCCATCTTGACAAGGCGCATGGATGCCTCATCGTTACAGTTCACAACATTTAGTGATAGCTTCACATCTGGTGGGTACTTGGCGGTGTGGTGTAAAGCCCTGGCTCCTCTCAGTGATGTAAATGTCGGGGTGCCTTTATCTGAGCAGGGCCCAACCTTCTCAAAAATGCTCAGTTCAATCAGCATGCACCTTTCCTTCTCAGTGATGTCAGCAAGCCCTGCCAGAAATTCTCTAAGCGCAACCTTTTCCTTGACTGAGAAAGAAGAAACTTGGTTTGCCACTCGCTTCATTGAAGATCTATCCATAATTTGAAGCAGGTAACTGGGTTTTGATGGATGGATGTAATTCTTTAGGAGGGGGTGTTGCAAGCATGGGTCCATCTTTTTTACCACAACTGCCCCGAGCTTTTTCATGATTTCAAGAAGGCTATCAGAATGCAGGGCCCCCTCCTCATCTGTGAGGATAATGGGGGATGGGATTTTCAGTCGCAGGAGCTCCAAATTATCATTGCTTTCCTCCATTGGCACATTTGGAATCAAAGGCATGTCTTCAAACATGCTTAGGTCATCGGAAAAATTAATGTACAGATGCTTCCAAACCAGTTTTAGCCAAGAAAATGAAGGATGCTTCTTCTCTGGGTTAGCTGGTTCCCAGTTAACCGCAAAGTCTCTGGTCGGCCATGTTCTTGACAGGATCTCCTTAAGGAGTCGAGCCGATCTTTCAGGAGTCAGCACTGCTACCTGAGTGCAGGCCCTTCCTGTTAAAAAATAAAACAAATGTTTTTTTTAATAATACAATCTCTCTCAGCCAGATTCTTAACTCTATTATTATTGCACACACAAAACAGGTATTATACACGTCCAATACGAATGCTGTTAGGCTTGTTGTTAATATAGTCACACTGGGGCTGTTAACACTACATCTATTTGGTGAAGACCTATGTTAGAAGGTTGCCTGGATGTTAGAGAAAACCTGGGGTTAGCTTGGATGCTTTGACATTGAGAACAACACTGCTTACTGTGTATTTTTTGTTTTAATGCTATTAAAGAACATCAAATGAAAACTTAAGATTCTTCAACCTGGAGCCTAATTCCCCATCATTTTGGGTCCAAGGGACACATTTCGTTTGAGATTGGTCTGAGCGACAACACTGCAGGCATTTAACTCGAAAACGGTATGCCTTGAAATCACTCCGTGTTTTAAAAGTGCTTGTTTTTGTCACTGGAAAATTATATTATATCATTATGTGCGGATCCCTATAGAGAAATTATATTTTTCTTGAACTTTTGCTTGAACCCAGTCTGTTTCTTATGTGTCCAAACAAATCCCGCTCAAGTGGTCTCACTCTGAAACCTCGTTGTTGCAGGGTATTTCCCTATTGTCAATACAATTTAAACTCTCCTTCACCCAAACCTTTTACAAAAAACGAAACCATGCTTTCCGTAGTGCAGCAACTCAATATGTAAGACATAGTGGGACACAATAACAAACAGACCGTGATCAAGCAAAAGGTTAAGGAATAAGTTTATTTCTTTGTCAGGATCCTTTCCATAATGATAGAAAATAATCTGAGTCTGTCAGTGGCAAAAACAATCGATTTTAGAGGATGAACATTGACAGGCACTATTGCCCCATAGGACGACATTGCTGCCCATTTTCGCAGATTACTTTTGAAGTATTGTCGCTCAATACTTCACCAATTTCCAAAAAAAATGGTCCTCATTTGTCGCTAAAACCAAAAAAGATCAGAAAATAGGGTCCAGGTTTAAAAATCCAAGGTTTTCTTTTACGTAAAACAAACATGAAAACAGGACATTTAGACCAAAAAAACAATGCAGTTTACTTGTTCCATTGAATTTGCAAATCAAAATGAGGTAAGAATGCTGAGTTCCTTCATGTCAACTACTGTTGGAAGTACAAGTTAAAATTAAGAATAGATTTTCTTTGCTTCTCCAATCAGTTCTTTATATCCATTACGTGATTGCCATTGTGTCCATTTTTAAAATACTGCATTGGTTTTTGTTAGACACTTTACACCTTGAAATACCTACCAGTACACCCCCAAAGATATTGTGACACTGTAATTCAAATAACATTATTTTAGTATTTTGGCACTTTATTAATTAAGATAATATAACTATAAATTAACCAAATTTAATTATCTGAATGAAGAATTGGTAATGATTTATGTATGCTATCAGTGAATATGTTGGGTATACTTTAACTAACAGAGTATATTATTAATGTTCCATCTTTATAATATTGAGTCAGTCGATGGAAATAAAAAAAAGGCGTATGTTTCCACTCATACACACTAGGTGCAGCTCAAAACCTCAAGATATATGTTTTAATTTCCGCATATTTTGTCCCTTTGGCTCTGGCAGTATAGCCTCTTTGGCATTATTACGGATGAGTGAGGGCCTGAATGGGCCCATGATTTGCCAGCTGAGATTGAAATGTGAGTCAAAGAGTGAGATCTACCGTGTGCCTGCATGTTCACTATCTCACACTCATTTACTTTTACAGAGATTTAACTTGTTTTGGCTCACTGCAGGAGAGTCAAGTGGAGTGTGGTTTTAAAAATTGATTTATTTGGATTTTATTTTGTTTGGTCTGAAGTCCCTTTGGATCCACATTATCGAGGAGACCTATGTTATTATCATAGAGATGTGATATATTTAACATTACCTCTACTTTTGGCTGCGTTCTTCAGACTGTCCATTACTGAGGGACTAATGCTCGCCAAGATGAATCGGTTGTCCAGTCCTGGAAACAGAGCTCTGAAAATAAAGGAACAAAAAACATATGCAATAATTATAAGATATAATTCACGTAACCAAATATATTATATGTTATGTTCCTAACATACAAACAATATTATTTCTTAAACAATGCTATTCTCAAAATACAGTTTTAGCCCAATGATTTCAAAAACAGATAGGATCCGTTTGTTTATGTAATTTAAACATTTTCTTTTGTTTAAATTACATAAATTCTGTCTGGTACAGAATATATTAACCATCAATGTATCCCTTATTGTAGATATTTTTTTATTCAATTAATTTGACATTATTCATTGACAACATGTAATAACTTGTGTACCTGGGGTAGTCATCCGATGCAACATAAACTGCATCCTTTTCACTGATAGACGAGGAAAACATCACAAATGTCTCATCTTGTAGTGGAAGTAGCTCCAGCCCAATGAGGTCCCCGTAGCAACTGTCACTCAGCACAAACTCCAGAAGCAATAGCTTCTCCTGGGCTGGGCCTTTGTGTTTGGACTTCCGGATCACCTGCCTCACCAAATGAGGGCTCACCTTCCTCACCTCGCTGGGACGAGACACATATGTAGCCAACACTGCATCGATGGCAGCGGGCACGGCGGCCACCTGCATTCCCGTGCTCTGAAGGTAGCTGATCACCGTGTCCGAGACGTTGTTTCCTGAGTCCAGCTCCGAGAAGACAGCCTCGTCTGCCCGAATCCAGCTCTGACTCAGGGAGTAGATGACCTGCTGCTGCAGCAGCTCCTGGAGCAAAGGCTGGAGGATGGGCTTCCAGCGGGCCTTGACTCGGTGGGGATCCGGCCAGGCTAGGTACGTCTCTTTAGGGGAGAGGGGAAAGTCTTGGTCTTTCTTTATCTGTACCCTTCTAATGACTTCCATGATGAGCGTGAAGTAAGCACTGGGAATGATGTTCACGATGAGCAGCTCGTTCCACAGGGCTGCCGGGTCCCTCCACTGGTCCACCTCGCGCCACTTGATGCTCCGACGGTTGTCCGTGAGGCCGAAGAAGCCGCTGACGTGCACCGGCAAGCCAGTCACGCTCTCCTCTCCGGGGGGCAGAGGGAGGAAGCAGAAGGCTCGCCCTTCGAAACCGGAGGAGGCCCCTTCCTCTTCCCTGATTACGGTCAGGGGCAGCGCGATGCCGACGGCAGGGATGAACTTCAGGTCTTCTGCCAGAGAGTCCAGCTCCGTGGACATCCCTCGACCCCCGACCCCGTTACAGACCAGCCAGGTGGTCCTCTGGGTCTCCTTGACCATCTCGTCCTGCGTTTCAATGTTCAGCTGGTATGTGGCACACGTGATGGTGGAGCTGGGCACCCCGTTGCTGTAGCAGTCTATGGCCTGGCCCAGCGTCTTCAAGGAGTTTGGCTTCTCTGACTTATCATCCGCATTCTCCATGGCGGTGACCTGAAATAGCATTCGCTCCGTGCCGTCCGACTCGCGGATGTGTAGAGACACCTTCTGGACACTCTTGAGGAAGAGCAGCACGGTGTCTGCGTCGGCTTTGAAGGACTCAAAGAGCTCAAGGATCTTCTCTTTGTTGTAGATGTTGCTGCTGAGCTGCGAGGGTTTCATGCGAAGCGGGAAGCGGAAGAGTGTTCCGGGAAAGCTGCCGTCCTTGATGGCTTTCTCAGAGCTCCCGAATATTCCAAAGTAAGGTGCAAACTGGTCAGCGAGTTCGGTCACCTCTTTAATGTCTGTCTTTAGATTCCAGCACTGGCCTGACTCATGCACTCCGAACAGGGTCTGGTGTGGGTCCAACATGCCGATCTGTTCGCTACTGAAGATACTGGGAACATCTGAAAGATTGAGAGAAATTATAAAACAATACCATAGTACCATACCATGACCTTCCGTACATTTTCCATCTGAATTATTGTCTGTATTAATTAAAATGGCATAATCTAATCATAACCAATGCCAGGTACGACATTGGTTAATCTTCAGTTGCTACAGGTTGATATTGGAAACTAACTGAGAAGAAGGAATATGAATGAACATTGGATCATACATTTACATGGCTATACAACTCTCACCTGTAATATGGTAGACGGAGTTGAAGCCAATGCCAAATCGGCCTACTTTCAATGGATCTTCTCTCTTCCTGCTTCTGGCAATCTCCTGAATTCCGTTCCAATCTTCTCCCGTAAACACTGCATCGTTGTACACATACAAAGCTGGGCCTGCAATTGATATAAAAGTGTAAGTACAAGCCACATTCTGAAAATGTATATATTTTTTAAATGCATTTGTGATTATATGACACTGATAGCATACCTTGATATTGAGCCATATCAGGTGACCACAGTGATTCCACTCCATACTCTGTCTCATCAAACATGAACTTGACCTCTGTTGCTCCAGCATCCTCTGCATTCTGAATCAATTCCTAAGGAATTCAAAGAACAGCTTCACACCAGACTTCATACCATGCTGAAATGGTAGCAATGCATTTGGTGAACTGAGGATGTGTCTTCTGTGGTAGGCTCTGGTAGGTAAGGATATTTTTATAATTATACGTGTTAGCAAACCATTGTATGCAAGATGTGAACGAATAGACCTTAATTCCAACCACAACAGATGGTTCAGACTTCAACACCATGTGCTTGTTGTTCAAGGTTTCAATTGTGTTTAGAAAAAGAACAATATACTAATTGGTTAATCTACATCATTTCCAAAACGATTGACTCAAACATGATTCGGTGCTTTAAACTCACTTTAAGAATCTGTCCACCCTCTGGATACCTTCTCAGGATGTCTTTCAAGAATTCCACCAGTGGGGGTGTGGTCTGGCCAAACCTCCCTGTAGAGAGAGCAAGCTCAGCAGGTTAGGCATCGCTCTGCAGCAAGTCATCTTTCTGAGCAGGACGACGTTCCGAGTGTGGTACGGACCTCCTCCCTTCAGACCCATTCCTTCTAGCGTGACGGAAACCTCCGGACTCCCAGGTAGCAGAAGGGTCCCAATCTGGATACCATCATCCAACTATAACAAGAGATGAGACCAAAAAAGAGGAGGAGAGGGAAAGAGAGAGGGTGAGGGGTAAACCTGTTTACAGATGGCGTCTTGTATCACATCATATATACAATGGGTTACTTAGGGATTGGATGTTTTAT
>OOFH01093714.1:1735-11826 GCA_900323355.1 Merlangius merlangus
TAACCTGATTGGTTGTTGTCTTAACGGAGTACCCTGATTGGTCGTTGTCTTAAAGGAGGACCCTGATTGGTCGTTGTCTTAACGGAGGACCCTGATTGGTCGTTGTCTTAACGGAGGACCCTGATTGGTCGTTGTCTTAACGGAGGACCCTGATTGGTCGTTGTCTTAACGGAGGACCCTGATTGGTCGTTGTCTTAACGGAGGACCCTGATTGGTCGTTGTCTTAACGGAGGACCCTGATTGGTCGTTGTCTTAACGGAGGACCCTGATTGGTCGTTGTCTTAACGGAGGAGCCTGATTGGTTGTTCTCTTAACGGAGGACCCTGATTGGTCATTGTCTTAACGGAGGACCCTGATTGGTTGTGGTCTTTGGTTGCAGGTGACTGAGCGGCAGCTTCTAAGGGTCTTCATCCCGCTGGACGCCTCCGGAACGTCGCTGGACAAATGTAGGAGGTAGGAAGCAAGGAGGTGAGGGATTTGGGAAAGACATGAGTAAGGAAAGGAAAGCATATATATATAAATATATACAGCATATATCATACATATGTATGTATGTATAGATATATATTGTGATCTGTGGTGTCATGCGATGCAGGTATGTGACACCCCAGTGGCAGCTGCTGATGAACTCAACAGCGCCTCCTGCTGGCCTCACCTCGGCGGCGGAGACGGAGGCGTGTCTGGACGGATGGACCTTCGACCAATCAGAGTTCGACTCCACCATAGTCACAGAGGTACACAAAGACATGAGCAAGAGCGGATTATTCCTAACATAATATATTTATCTTTATTTGTATCAATAGAGAGAGGGGTCAATATGAACTACCAATGCAGTGTAAACAGCTTTATAAGAATAATACGATTAATATGACATGTTATTATTATATAATAATACTATAATATAGTCCTCCAGAGTGCGACTTCGTACATCAAGTCCCGTTTTATTGGTATAGCCCTTAATCAAGAAATACAGAGTTCCCGCAATATTACGGTAAAGGGTGGAAAATAAAGTTGCTTACCAGGAGGCTACTTTCTGAAGCAGTGTGTGTGTCAGACCATATCTTACGTACTGTGTTTTTATCGTACGAAATTAACAATAATAATATCCCCCCAAAGTGGGACTTGGTATGTTCCTTAAGACCACTGAAGCAGATGAGCCAGACCATCTACATGGGGGGGGTCCTGGCTGGGGCCATCATCTTTGGAGGGCTCTCCGACAGGTCACAAACATGCACGCGCACACGCACGCACCCACACACACACACACACACTCCATTACCTTTTCCACAATTTACATTCTCTTATCTACATCATATAACAGTACGACTTATCTCCATATCACTGACTAATCTATCTAACAGTATGACTTATCTATACACTATGACTTATCTTCATCACAGTATGACTAATCTGTAGAACAGTAAAGATTATCTTTATCACAGTATAGCATGAGTTCTTTGACTATAAACTGTGTGTGTGTGTGTGTGTGTGTGTGTGTGTGTGTGTGTGTGCGTGTATGTGCGTGTGTGTGCGTGTCTGTGTGTGGGTGTGTGTGTGTGTGTGTAGGTTTGGTAGGAAGGTGATCCTCTGCTGGTCCTACCTCCAGCTGGCGGTCCTGGGCAGCTGCACGGCCCTGTCTCCCAGCTACACCATCTACTGCACCCTGCGCTTCCTCAGTGGGATGTCCGTGTCCGGCATCATCCTCAACTCCGTCTCACTCAGTAACTACCTGTCTGTCTGTCCGTCTGTCTGTCTACCTCAGTAACTACCTGTCTGTCTGTCTCCTTCAGTAACTACCTGTCTGTCTGTCTTTCTGTCTGTCTCCCTCCCTCAGTAGCTCCCTGTCTGTCTGTCTGTCTCCCTCAGTAACTCCCTATCTGTCTGTCTGTCTCCCTCAGTAACTACCTGTCTGTATTTCTGTCTGTCTGTCACCCTCAGTAACTACCTGTCTGTGGCATCAACCTCAACGCTGTCTCACTGTAACTGCCTGTCTGTCTGTCTGTGGCATCAACCTCAACTCGGTTCCACTGAATAACCACCTGTCTGTCCGTCTGTCAGTTAGCTCTAGTTTGTCTCGATCTCTGTCTCTTTCTCGACGGCTCTCTCTCAATGTTTCTCTCTATGTGTCTCTCTCTCTCCCTGTCTCTCTCCCTCCCTGTCTCTCTCTCCCTGTCGCTCTCCCTCCCTGTCTCTCCTCCTATGTCTCTCTCTCTCCATGTCTCTCTCTCCCTCCGTCTCTCCTCCTATGTCTCTCTCTCTCTCTTTCTCTCTCTCTCTCTCTCTCTCTCTCTCTCTCTATGTCTCTCGCCCAGAGGTGGAGTGGATACCTACCAGTTCGAGGACCTTGGTTGGTACTCTGTCATCCTTCTTCTTCACCTTCGGTCAGATGATCTTGGCGGGCCTTGGCTTTTGGCTGAGGGAGTGGAGGAAGCTACAGGTGGCCGTGTGTCTCCCCTACTTCCTGTTCTCCTTCTACAGCTGGTAAGTAGCCAATCAGATGCTCCGTCTCTCTGTGTGTCTCTGTATGCCTCTCTTTATCTCTCTCTCGCTCTCTCTCTCTGATTGGCTGTGTGTGGTCAGGTGGTCTCTGGTTGGCTGTGGGTTGTCAGATGGTCTCTGGTTGGCTTTGGGTTGTCAGGTGGTCTCTGATTGGCTGTGGGTTGTCGGCTGGTCTCTGATTGGCTGTGGGTTGTCAGGTGGTCCCTGATTGGCTGTGGGTCGTCAGGTGATCTCTGATTGGCTGTGGGTTGTCGGCTGGTCTCTGATTGGCTGTGTGTTGTCAGGTGGCTTACGGAGTCAGCCCGCTGGTTGGTTCTGAACCGGCGGTCTGAGGAGGCTCTGAAGAGCATCCAGCAAGTCGCCCGCATCAACGGAAAGAAGGACGTCAACATCACCCTTGAGGTACCTGTCTGTCTGTCTGCCTGATTGTCTGTCTGCTGTTGTGAAAACATCACCCTGGAGGTACCTGTCTGTCTGCCTGTCTGCCTTTGTGAAAACATAACCCTGGAGGTACCTGTCTGTCTGCCTACCTGTTTGTCTGTCTGAGAACATGACTCTGGAGGTACCTGTCTGGCTGCCTGCATGACTGATTGTTTGATCACCCTGGAGGAGATCTGCCTGTCTATCTGTCTGTCTGCCTCCTTCATCAATTTACATCACAGCCAAATCTTTTTTCAACAGCAAAAAAGTGTTTAATAAGCGTGTGTGTGTGCGTGTGTGTGTGTGTGTCTGTGTGCATGTGTGCATGTGTGTGTAGGATCTCCACTCCCACATGAACAAGGAGATCGTCGCCAGTAAGAGCAGCTACAGCGCCTATGACCTCCTCAGGTCTGGAGGCATGAGGCGCATCTCAGTGTGTCTGGTGGCTGTCTGGTACGAGCCCCACTGTACACAATACTACTAACATACTACGCAATGATACTACACTATAAGAGACCTAAAGTGAAAACGTCACGTTGTCCTGGCAACCGAATTTTCAGTTCTAAACAACCGAACGAGAGATGGCGTTCTCCATTGCTGCCAAGTGTTGTTTCTTTCAAAATGAAAATAAATCTATTTCAAGAGGTGAAAATCACGACCAATCGAAACATGCCGAGGCTTTCATGTATTCCCCTGGGGTACTAAAAGGAAAAGTTAGACGACGCTACTCTATTTATTTGTTATGTGAAGACAATCTATTCTCATTATTACGGCATCGGTAAAGCAAACTCGCAAATCAATTCGCATTAATTTTCTATAAAATGTTTGTGTGGCAAAGTATTTCCCCTCGTTAATTTGGTTTGTGTAGAGCTGAAAATCGGTTGCTATGGAAACGGGGCGTCGCACTTAAGTACTCTATTATAATACCATAATAATACACTATATTATTATGGTATATAAAACTGTATTGTGAGGCGCATCTCAGTGTGTCTGGTGGCTGTCTTGTGCGAATACCACTGTACACAATACTACTGTCATACTAGACGATGATACTACACTATTATACTACTGTAGCACTACTATGATACTACACTATTATACTACTGTGGCACTACTATGATACTACACTATTATACTACTGTAATACTACTATGATACTACACTATTATACTACTGTAGCACTACTATGATACTACACTATTATACTACTGTAGCACTACTATGATACTACACTATTATACTACTGTAATACTACTATGATACTACACTATTATACTATATAATGAGACGCATCAAAGTGTGTCTGGTGGCCGTTTGGTAGGGTACTCAATACCACTGTAGATAATACTACTATAGTATTGTGCATATACTACTACATGCACTGCGCACACACACTCATGCATGGTAGTTCGTAGTCATTCATTCATGACTGCTTTCTCTTCCTCAGGTTTTCCACCAGTTTTGCATATTATGGTCTGGCCATGGACCTCCAGAAGTTTGGAGTAAGCCGTTCCATTCCTATTGGCTGGTATTCTACAACGTCTTCTGACGTCTTCTTATCTTCCTGTTGGTTGGCTATCTTTCCTGTCTTTCTATTGGCTCACTATCTGTCATGTCTTCCAATTGGCTGGTTTCCGGTGAATGTGTGTCCTGTCTTCCAAATTCCTGGTTGTCCAAGTGAATGTGTGTCCTGTCTTCCTATTTGCTGGTTTTCCAATTGATTGTGTTTCCTGTCTTCCTATTGGCCCACTATCTGTCATGTCTTCCAATTGGCTGGTCTCCGGTGAATGTGTGTCCTGTCTTCCTATTGGCCGGTTCATGCAGTGAATGTGTGTCTTGTCTTCCTATTGGCCGGTTCATGCAGTGAATGTGTGTCTTGTCTTCCTATTGGCCGGTTCATGCAGTGAATGTGTGTCCTGTCTTCCTATTGGCCGGTTCATGCAGTGAATGTGTGTCTTGTCTTCCTATTGGCCGGTTCATGCAGTGAATGTGTGTCCTGTCTTCCTATTGGCCGGTTCATGCAGTGAATGTGTGTCTTGTCTTCCTTTTGGCTGGTTCTCCAGGTGAACGTGTACCTGATGCAGATCATCTTTGGTGCTGTTGATATTCCGGCCAAACTGCTGGCCCTCCTCATGCTGACGTTCCTGGGCCGGCGTGTCACCCAGGCATCCTGCCTCTTCCTCTCCGCCCTCGTCATCTTCATTAACATCTTCGTCCCCACAGGTTAAACACACAGACACACTCTCTCTCTCTCTCTCTCTCTCTCTCTCTCTCAGACAGACAGACAGACAGACGGACCCTCATGCACACTCTGCTCTTTGTGTCTCCTCAGACATGCAGATGCTGAGAACCACTCTGGCCTGTCTGGGGAAAGGTTTCACCTCATCCTCCTTCACCTGCGTCTACCTGTACACTGGAGAACTGTACCCCACGGTCATCAGGTAGGCCCCTCCCACTGTCATTGGGTAGGCCCCTCCCACTGTCATCGGGTAGGCCCCTCCCACTGTCATCGGGTAGGCCCCTCCCACTGTCATCGGGTAGGCCCCTCCCACTGTCATCAGGGAGGCCCCTCCCACTCTCATCAGGTAGGCCCCTCCCACTGTCATCAGGGAGGCCCCTCCCACTCTTATCAGGGAGGCCCCTCCCACTCTCATCAGGTAGGCCCCTCCCACTGTCATAAGACTGTTATATTATGTATGACATTGAACAGACTGTAAGACTGTTATATTATGTATGACATTGAACAGACTGTAAGACCATGTTATATTATGTTATGTAATCACAGGCAGACTGGGATGGGCTTCGCCTCCACTATGTCTCGTATTGGCAGCATGGCTGCTCCTGCTGTTCTGATTCTGGACGAGGTACCAACTGATAACCTGACCCTCAACCAAATAACTAACAACCCAACTCACTAACTAATAGCTCGAACTAACTAACAACCTCAAGACTCAATAACTAATAACCTTACTATTTACAAACCCAACAATTGAATTACCCAGCGAGCTAATAACCTAAGTAATTATCTAACAACCAAATGAACTAATAAACTTACTTATTAGCTAACCGCCTAATTAACTAATAAAAACATTCACTAAGAACCTAACTAACTACTTACCTAATAACTGTCATAACTAATAACCAAGTTAACTCATAACCAAACAAACGTATAAAGTAACTTATTAATCGTACTGACTACCAACCATACTAAATACGAACCGTACTAACTAATACCTACTAGCCTTAATAACCTCAATAATAACTTACCCACCACCAACCAGCTAAAACTATCGACAATAAAAGAGGCAGTTATAATAGGAGCAACTATAAAGGGAGCAACAACATTAGGAGCAGCTATATAAGGAGCAATTATAATAGATAATAGCAGACCTACACAAGTCCTGCTGCGTGTGTACCGCCATCTTGTGGCAGCCGCCATTCCATGCTATTCACACTATAGCTTTAGTGTGAATAGCATGAAGCCGCTATAATAGAAACAGCTATAAGGTTAATAACATGTAGGAGCTATAACAGGTGCAGCTATAACAGGTGCAGCTATAACAGGAGCAGCTAATGTGATGATAACATGAAGCTATGATATAATATATACAATATATATTATAATATATAATAACAGCAACTGTGTGTGTGCAGGTGATCCCTGCCCTCCCTAGCATCGTGTACGGAGGGGCTGCCGTGATCGCAGGAGTGTTCGCCTGCTTCCTGCCGGAGACGCGGGACATCCCGCTGCCCGACACTATTGAAGACGTGGAGCACAAATGGTACGCGGGCGCTAGCTCATTGTTAGCAGGACAGTAAATGAAATAGTACGTGAGCACTATCTCATTGTTAGCAGAATAGCAATTAAATGGTAAACAGAAGCTAGCTATTTTTTTTAGCAGCATAGCAATTAAATGGTAGGCAGGTGCTAGCTCATTGTTAACAGCATCGCAATTAGCCCTCTATTTTCAAATAGACTGATTTCCTTCCTCCACTATTACACTCTTTTTTTATTGTATGTCTATTTTGTAACTTTACTATCTCTACCTTCTGTATGTCTGTCTGCTTGTCTTTTTGTCTGTCTGTCTCCTCGTCCGTCTGTCTGAGTGTCTGTCTGTCCGTCTATATGCCCGTGTGTCTGTCTGTCCGTCTATCTGCCTGTTCTTGTGTCTGTCTGTCTGCAGGCCTGGAAATCTGCAGCCCAAAAAGAAGCAGGACCAGGCAGATAAAATGCCCATGAAGGTGGGCGTGGTCTCTGAAGGGGGCGTGGTCTCTAAAGAAGAAATAGCTTTGAAAGAGATAAAGGAGGGGGAAAGTGCAGGGTTAAACGCCCTTTGATCTATCTATGAAACTAGATCTATATATACATATTTGATCTATGAATCCAGATCTAGATATAAATACATGATCTATAAATCCAGATCTATAAATATATGATCTATCTATGACTATAGATCTATATAAATATATGATCTATGAATATAGATCTATATATAAATATATGATCTATCTATAATATATATGTATGTATGTATGTATGTATGTATGTATGTATGTATGTATGTATGTATGTATGTATGTATGTATGTATGTATGTATGTATGTATGTATGTATGTATCGATCTCTCTCTGTAGAGAGAGAGGGATAGAGAAAGAGAGATGATAGATCTGTAAAGTCTTACGCTCAAATACAGGCAACTATGTTTTCAAACTTGATTTAAAATAACATTTATTTTCTTTAGAGATAGCGAAAATGTTATTATAAATTTTAAGGAATGAATTGATCCCAATTTTTTCATTAGGACACACAGCATGAGGCTCAACATGTTTATGTTCCTTTCTTAGGGAACACTAATTAGGAGGTGACATAGGTAGTTCCATCCCGCGGTCCACCTGTAATCAGTTCACTTTTACAATGAGGATTTTTATTAAAAACTGCAATCAACTGGAGTCAAAACTTGAATAATTGTATTGGTCCCATTTTCTTTTAAACAACTTTTTGAAGTTGGAACCTTGATCAAATGTTGACCCTTAATGGGAACGCTTAGCTTGGAGTGAGGCTTACGGTTAGCCCTAACCGTTAACCTAACATGGTACATGTTAATGATGACCTTAACATACTCAATTTTAGGGTTAGCCTTAACCCTAGACATATGCTGCCGGCTCGACTCTTTCATGCAGATAACAGTTCCTGTTGGGCCAGGAAGTACATCACAGTACAAACGGTCAGATCAGTTTCTGTTAAGTCAGCTAGCATGACTTGGGGTCATCCCTATGTTCCCCAGGTCCTTTGTTCCCCGGGTGCAAAGGGTTAGGGTCAGGTTTAGGGTTAGGGTTAGGGTGAGGGTTAACCCTAAACCTAACCCTAACCATAACCAATCGGAGGAGAGACATTCTAACCAATCACAGGCGAATCAGAGGCGAAAAAGGCGGTACTTGCCCCTACCATCCTACGAAAAAAAGATTTGCTCAGTGGGTATGCGTCCCCGGTCACATAAAAAGCGGGGAACATAGGACCCGGGGAACATAGGTACGCTCCCCATGACTTCAACAGCAACCAGCCTTCTCACAACACATAAAATCAGGCTGTGATTCTGCAGTTTGTGTCTTCAAATGAGGGGCTGAGGGTACCACTCTTCATAAATTTACTTGGAGGTGGTGGGCCGATGCTGTCACTGCTCTAGGATCGGTCCCGGGTGACAGGAAGTGATGTCACTGCTGGCAGGCGGGAGCGCCTGGTGCGGGCGACCCAGGGGGTGAAGGCGGAGACCCGGGCATAGACCCCAGGGCGCCCGGGCCGTCCACAGCCCACACCGAACGAAGTCACGCCTGAACCACAGAGGAAGAACACGCTCGTTAAGACTGCTCTAACGACCGTAACCACCTGGGACTCACTGAGCAGTGTGTGTGCCTGTATTGATACTAAATGGTGGTGTATTGTTGTATGCGGGTGTCTGTACCTGTGAGGGGCTAGGCTAGGTGTGTATCTGTGAGGGGCTAGGCTAGGTGTGTGTCTGTGAGGAGCAAGGCTAGGTAGGCTAGGTGTGCACCTGTGAGGGGCTAGGCTAGGCAGGCTAGGTGTGTGTCTGTACCTGTTAGGACCCAGTGATTATCTTCTTCACATATGAGCGGCCCTCCAGAGTCGCCCTGGGAACAGAATAAATAAAATAATAAAAAACTTCAAATATCTTGGCAGTAGTTTAGCAATATCTAGCCTAGTACAGTTAAATCTAGCGTAGATCTAACTAGTAAGCATGCTAACCCAGTGTAACCTAAGGCAGTTTAACGTAGCTTAGAACCGTTATTTAACCTAGCCTAGCATAGCCTAAACTAATGTAATTTAGCCTAGTTAAACTGACTTGTGTAGCCTAACCTGAACCTAGCATGGTTTAACCTAGCCACCTAGTCTATGTTCACCTTTTACCTAGCCTATCTTAGTTCAACGTCACAGGGCTGCCAAGTCTCACGCTTTGAGCGTGACAGTCACGCAATTTGTCCCATTCTCACGCCACACGCCATACTTGACATTTCTCACGCTTATATTTCCCCATTCAACACTCTTTTTTTTTTTTTCATGATAATAAACTTTGGTCCTTGCCTTGGCGTAATCCAAGTAGCTCGGCGTCTCTCGAGCTGTTTTTTACACTCACTCCGGCCGAAACCCCAAAGTTGGCAGCCCTGGATTCTGAACACACAACCAGCAGCATCAACCAAATCCCGCAATGACTCTCCTGACCCATTGTGGCGCTTCATTTGACTGTTTGTTTAGTAGCAGTAGCCTAAGCTAAGTGTAATGAAAAGCTACAACCGTAAGTTACACTGGTGGTTTTTATTGATGCAGCGCCGTATGTCGTGTTTTATGTGTTATGTGTTTCATACGGGAGAGCCATGATATTGCCTAAGTATATATATCATTATCTGAGTTTTTAAATTAATGACTGTTGTGGAATTAGCCACATTGTAATTTACATGTTAATATTTTAATGAAAGTTACACTGGTGGTTTTTATTGAGGCAGCGCCGTATGTCGTGTTTTATGTGTTATGTGTTTCATACGGGAGAGCCATGATATTGCATAAGTATCATTATCTGAGTTTTTAAATTAATGACTGTTGTGGACTTAGCCACATTGTAATTTCCAGTTTAATATTTTAACCTTAATGAAAAGCTAAT
>OOFH01093916.1:9377-22571 GCA_900323355.1 Merlangius merlangus
GAATTGAGTGATAGGGTACACAATTAGGAAAAAACAACAGTGGGCCTGTTCATAACTAATTAATATATTTTTGTAATGTAATAATTATCATGACATTTTTTTAGCAACCTTAATTTTGGGGGCCCCCGCCAGGTACTTGGCGTTCTGCGTACTCTCTGCATTGGGGAACAGCGGCCCTAGAGGGGAAGAGTTTAAGGGTTGGATCCAAACAACTGAACTTCTCTTCGTGACACCCTTCTGTTCCAGTACCTGCAGCAGCTGTCATCTCATTTGAAAAGGGTGAGGTACACAGTGCAAAACCAAAATAAAGAGGGATTATCTGCTTTATTTCCAAGAAATACGTACAGTGAGAATTCAATTCAGTAAAAAATATATATACATTTATTTTATACAGATATATTCCAATGATTTACAAAAATCTTTAAATTAGCCATGTTGTGTCAGTCATATGGAAAATCAGATAGAATATAATAATGATGTACAAAGCTTAACCTCGCTGTGTTACGAATTGTTCAACGTTATTTTCATTTTTATTTAAATGTACACTAAGCTAGTTAGATAAAAAATAATACATTCCGTCACTTTGTTTTAAATACACACCTTTTACAAAAAAAGCAACTTACAACGAAGCCGACAAATAATTACAAGATATTATTTACAAATAATTATTGAGTATATAACGTTTGATGGCAATAAGTCCTATCCCAAGATACATTTTTTGTCAGTACATTTTGTCATTATGATCTCTTTGGCCAAGCGAGGCTCATGTTAAGTTTGTTCCTTGAATGGCCAGGCCAATTCCATCTCTTACACTGTTACTCATAACAACAAAGGATCAAAACAGAGAAGAAGCGACAAGGGTACATTAAGGTGATAACTGGATCTGCATATTCATGAGAGATCTGAAGCTGTTAAGGGAAAATAAAACATTTAGATTTAGGGAATTTAGCAGACACTTTTATACCAAGCGACTAACAAGGTTAATGCACACATTCACACCCCGACGGCAGAGTCAACCATGCAAGTCAAGTCAACAGCGAGCACATTTTACCTCCTGAGCTAAACTGACCCCTTAGGTAACTTAAGAATAAACTGCAGACAGTATAATATGGTATTGTGTGTCAAACACTTTAATTATAAATTAATCATGAATATCCCTTGTGTAAATTGTATTTTATTTGGTCAAATTAATCAAATTAATATATTAATTGAACTGTACCACGTACTGGCACAAAGTGTTATGTAGGAAATCGCTGACGTGTTGCACAAAGTACATATACTCATTATAGGTGGAATGAAAGAAAATTAAAGTTGACAATTGGGTGACCTTCTTTGATCCATCTTCAGCAAGTTACCATCGCTAAATCCTGGTCGTGATGTTCCCCCTTTGTAGAAAAGTCAGACAGATGTCCTTGGCTTGCGTATGACAAGCTGCACAGGACCATTGCCGGCAGCCTTAATGAGGTTCCAGGCATCGTAGTGCATGAGGCCGACAAGGGGGTGGCTGTTGATGGCAAGGACCTCGTCTCCTACATCAATGGCCCGGGACAGCTCTGCAGCACCCCCTGTTGTGGACAAAGTACTCTAGGTTTCCGATGCATTTGCAGTAAACTAAAGTCTACACTCCTTGACCGATGCATGGCTGGTTTTCCAACGCACTACCTATGATAGTATTCCAGCCGTTTCAGTCTAAAGGGTCATATTTTCTATTATAAGAAAGTACTGCTTCATCAACTTTTTACAAAATAAATGGGTCGGCAACAAACCCACTTCCTGCGAGAAAAAAAAGAGAGTTGATGGTGCAGGCCGCAATTTTTCACAAAGCACATATGAAGCAGTACTCAAAAATAGCCCAGCATAAGAATCCTCTTTAATTTAAATCCTTAGTATTATTACGACCATCAAATATAGCCTCCTTTGAAATAAGAGCTATAGATGGAGGACAACACAACAGTCACACATCGATTTAGTAAAAATGTATACATATATATATAGACATTTTCTTGTAATTAAAGAAAATAATTAAACCTCTCATAATTAGAAGGAATTTCTCTGCAATTGCTAATTACGACATTTTGGTGTCAGATTTTCAAACAAATGAAAGCAATACATCTGTAGAATTTTCATGAGGAAAGATTTTTACCTTTAAAAATGCGTTTGACATGCAGTGGTCTGTCTCCCTGAACCGAGGCTCTACCCCCCTCCAGACTGAAGCCCAGCCCAGCAGAAGTCTTGTTAAGTTCTATCTTCAGAGCTCCATCAGGACCTACTTCAACTACTGACAAAATAATGAAAGGTATGCAGTGTAAGAACAGGACACATGGATTCAAACATTCTGTTAGATAACAATTTGAACAACAACCAAACACATTTAAGTGATCAATTATGGGTGGAGTCACTGGGGCCTAGTGCTCGGCTCTGTAAATTAAATTGATGCATATGCCCTCACGCACTACTGTATTAAACATGATATAATATACATAAGATAATTATAATCCAACACATAATCCAATGTTTCGATTGAATGATGCACATCAGCCACTTTACATCTGTATATTATAGTAAGTTCTATTTCTCAAAATAAATCAGGTGTTTGTATTTGCACACATTGGCCAGATCTCATGTTATTCTGACCTGCTCCAGCCTCCATTGACTTCTTCTTGGTGCACAGAGAGGGCTGCCTTGGCTGATATAATATGTCAAGGCATGGAGAGCCACTGTGTTCACTTTTTTTGCCTCTGCAAATGACAACTATGGTCTGGGTGAACATCCGGGCTTGATGGAGATGGAACAATGCTTCTCCGTGGGTAGTGCCTTCCAGGCTTATGCCATTCATGGAGAGGATACTGTCCCCCCTGCGAATGGTGCCCTCAAGACAAGCAGTCCCTTTGGTGAACACCCGGTGAACCTTGGCAAAAATAACATATAAGGGTCAGTAGCAATAATTAATATGTAGATTATCCCAGCAAATTGTTTAATGAATCATTTACACATCATTGACTTTGTTGACTTTTGTGTTGAGTGAGATTGGATTAGGTTTTAGCAAGATATCCAACTCAAACTTGGTCCTTAATAACATAAAGCTGATGACCCTGTATGGCCCTTTGGATAACAGCATTTGCTAAATTACTAAATAGTACATCTTTTGTTATTAATATGTGTCCTTACGGTTATAGATTTCTGCTCAAGGTCCACTCCACCAGCAATACTAAAACCCAGCCCCGAGCCCTCTTCTTTGACGAGGACAACAAAGAAAGTATCAACTTTAACCTGTAGAGAGTGAAAATCCAGGTCAAGTCCAATTACTCTGCAATGGTCATTAACAAATCATACTTAGAAAATAATGGTAGACATGAATGGCTTAAATAATTGTACATACTACTCTGTGATTGAGATAGTTACCTCAGATAGAGCCTTAGTTTCTTGGAGAAGGGACAGCACATCAGATTTACTCTTCAACAAGGACAGCACTGCCTGAAGCCTGCTCTGGTCCAGAGGGGAATTTGCCAACTCCTTTAGACTGCAGGAGTTATAACAAGCCACACAACACTTCAGGAAAAATACAAACATTTTCTGTACTTTGATTCATAAATACAAATATTAATTGCCCTTCCAACTTGGTGGCAGGACTTTGTTTATCCAACGATTCGCATACATTTTTTAATCAGTACATGAAACATCCTATTCATCTTACCTAATTGACCAGCCGCTGAGATCTGGGTGGTGGCCATCTGTTCTGGCGTGTTCCTGAATTGATTCTTTCACGGCCCTTGGATTGCCTTCTGTAACAATCACCCCTGGTTCCGTTTGGTCAGAGCACTTGTCCATGTTGGATTCTATCAAATCAGTAGGCTCTGTCTCTGGGTCAGTTTTAAAATACACTGCACTTGGATTGCTTCTGAAGTCCTCTGTGCATAGCTTGTCTAATTCAGGCATGCTGAGCGCCCTGAGCTCCCGCATTTTGATGCGGGAAAGGTTGGCATGCCCCCTTGCTTGCTTCTGTCTAAAGACAGGTGGCGTTGTTGGGCTGAGGCCATCAGTAGGTTTCAGAGCTACATCCATAATCTTGTCCTGGGTGGCTGTGTTGCCGTCTACAGCGTGATCAAAGCAAGTCAAAGTAAAGCTTGAAGGAGATTTGGTGAGACATAGTGAGGAAGACGAGGAAAGGTTGAAGTTCTCCACACCAGAACTCAAACTCCTCTTCAGTGCGCGACCGTCAATAGCACTTACTAAACCCATATAACCAGACAACCTCTGGTTAAGTGAAGGTCTGCAACTTAAAGCGTAAGCTGAAGGAATGTCAATGCCTTTAGCTACTGGCTTTTCAAAACTTGCTAAATTTTCAAAAGACTTGATCTTTTGTTGGACTGAGAAGGGATTAAGGTCCACAGAAAATGCACCATCTGTAGAAAAACTTCGTCTTTCCATTGCTTTTAAATACATTCTTGACCGACTGGATTTAAAGCTTTCATCTGTCTCTGGTGTTTTGAAAGGTTTAATACAACTATCACTTGAATGCATCTCATTTATAGACTCTGGTGATTTGACTGCTGCCTTACTAACGGTGCCATTTGATTTGGCCACACTTAGGATGGGGCATGGCAATATAACCATTGGAGATACACTATCATTTGGGCTTCCAATATTTTTGTCTTGCAAAAGTGTGTTTTCAGTTGTGCTACTTTGCTTTATAGTCATATGTTTGTTATGTGTCTGACCCGGTGTGGGAGATGAGGTGGAAGACAATCTGACCTCTATAAATGTCCTCTGTGTTGCAGAGGTTTCATGTTTACCACATGTTTTGGCAGAGACTCGATATCCTTGCTGTGGTTCACACTCTTTTGCCTTATTGTCAAATGTTGCTTCCTCTAATGTTCTACCAGGATGACTTGAATTGCCTTTAGCTTGGCCTTTATTTAATTTGGGAGACGCAGGACATGTTATCTCCAACTGTTTAGCAACTCTTAACCTACTGGAAACATCAATTTTCTTAGGTTGTAGTTTGGGTGACTGACGAGGTGAGCAGTTAGCACCTTTAGTGACAGGGCTTTGTGCTCTGGTGGGTAATAGTACAAGTGGCTCCTGGTGCTTGTTTCTGTTCTTAATTGTCAGGCCTTTTAATTTTGGCGCCATGGTTTTGGGTCTATTTTGAGATTTCTCCTGAGGATTCGTTTTGCCTGAAATGTTGACACAATTTGATTCTGTTGCCCTTTGCAATGGAATAGGAGTGGTAGTATTTGATATAGTCCTGCAGGAGGGAAGAACTTCTTCCCTTTCATTGTGTCCTATTGACTGAGAACTTGACAGTGTTGTTTGTGAGCTGCTGTTGTCTGAGACGGTGGACTTTGCAGAATCTGGTGATGCCAAATTGTTCACACTCTCTTCAACATGTCTCAATGCAATTGCAGTATTTGATGGAGACTTCTCCATCTCTTTGGGATTTGATCCTGGGAATTGCTTGATATTCGATGTAGGGGCCTCAGTGCAATGCATGCTTAAACACACAGCACTTGAAGTCTCAACTTTAGAACATGAGGAGATATTGCTGTGGCCCACTGAAGACTCCAAGGGCACTGGAATTGAATCTGTGGAAAACTTGCATGAATCATGACCAAAGGAAAGAGTAGATTCCCCAGACAAAGTGACCCCTGAGGCATGGGAAATTTTTGGATGATCCATCGCAACTGAAGGAACATCTTTGCTTGTCAGTGAAATTAATTCAGGGTCCTCCAGTAAACGAGAGGTCTGAGCAATGTTTTGCTCTACATTTTGGCCAGTATTCTGAGGAGACAAAGTCCCTTTTATTAACTTTTCCATCTGATCTGTTTTACGAAAACAATGTTCAACTTCCTCCAAATCGGAGTCCTGTTCTTGGGATCCTTCAAGGTTGGCAGTTATATCCGTAGAATGACCGTCAGTAATGGATTCACTTTCTGAATCGCTATCCATCCCAATATTGTACATGTGTTTAGAGCCGTCATCTGATCCCTGTCCATTTGAGGGATTTAAAAGTAAATTGTTCTCTTTGAACTTGCCAAAATTTCTGGAGTAACTGTTTAAAAAACTTGTCCCCACAATCTGTAGGCAACCCTTATTACTTCCTGTATCCAGGTTTGAAAGATGCACACTGGGCTGTGTTGGTGCAGGAACACCAACACTCCAAGGTTGGTTGGGTCCAAAGGGAACAGGTTCATTGCCTGATGGTTCAGCAGGGGAGCCACTTGTCAAATCAGAGGTCCCCAAGTTACCTTTAAGAATGGCTTTATTGGTGACTGGTATTTGAGAATCTTCGTTTGGTTGAACTATGGGGCTGGGATTCGTTCCTTGTAGGGAATTTCCTGGATTTTTCGTGGCGGTTGGGCCATCGTTTTCTTTCTGGTGGAGTCTGGGTACACTGTCTTTATTGGCTCCATCAAAACTTCCTGATGACATTATCAAACTTGAAAGTCGGTTTACAGCTGTGTGGAAAGATGAATGATGGAAATCATTATTTAGGAGTTGTTAGTTAGGAGCAAAAAATATCAGATACTTATTTGGAATGCATTTTTAAGACGTTCATCATTTCAATTAGACTCACAGCTTTAGCCACAACAATTTAGCCACAGCAATAAAAAATACAAAAAAAACACGGTTATATAGGAACTGGAATGGATTGTTCATCACCAATAGAAACTATAAACATTTTAAGCAGGAATGCTTATTAAGAGGTAATAATAAGGATAATGTCTAAATGGTCAAAAGGGGTACTACATTTTGCTACTACTAAGGTTCCTAATATTATACCAGGCATACAGCGTGTAAAAACAACTAGGTAATCTACCATTGACTACTAAGGGCAAAATGAGGTAGATAGTCACCATAGATATAAGGGCAGCTGCTCGCAGTTCCCTATTGGGGAGCGAAGGGTACTGGCAGCAAGGGAAGTGTGATCCTACTTGTTAGTAAGACAAACTGCTCTATTGTCTCCAAATAGTTATTTCTTACGTTGAAAGACATTTTCCGTTGATGCTAATATTTTCCTCAATTATTTATTATATGACTATTCAATTAGAGAAACCTTTCAATTTTCAACATTACTCATGATTCCTATTTGAGACAAGATATATTATATCTGAGAGCTACGAGATTAGCCAGATTTCTTAAGACAAAGACATATTTCTATGACACTGGGGCTACATGTACATGTGAAGCAGCAGACCTAAAGTCACCAGTCCTTACATCCTACGGTCGAGAAGATTTTCTAGATACATACCTGATACAGGTCTCTTGATTTCCAAAGAGAGTGTTTCAGGAAGGCTTCGCATGAGATCACATATATCTTGATAGTTTGATCCGCAGACCTGCAAGTCCCCAATCACCACTATTTCATCTCCAACGCTCATTTTGCCATTGGATTCCTGGAAAAATAACAGAATTGCCCAGATTAACGGCAATCATCATAAAACCGAAACTAATCATAAAGTATCCTGAAATAATGAAATGACATTATGATCCCGTCAGGAATATGAACCCTTTTAAAGGTCCCATGGCATGAAAATCTCACTTTATGAGGTTTTCTAACATTAATATGAGTTCCCCTAGCCTGCCTATCGTCCCCAAGTGGCTTAAACTTGTGTTTGGTGTAAAACGAGCACTACGTATCCTGCTCGCTTTTGAAAAAATGGAAGATCAGGCACGCTGATCTGGAATGTGGCCCCATATGTCATCATAAGGGGCCAAGCTCCTCCCCTTTCTCTGCATTGCCCGCCCAGAGTATTTGGCCAGCCAATGAGACAATGAGCTACGACCGTGCGAGCGCCACATGTGTGTGTGTGTGTGTGTGTGTGTGTGTGTGTGTGTGTGTGTGTGATTACACACACTGTAACGCAAGTGTTGTACACTTCTTTGTTATTTGGATATCCGTTCAGCTGTTGGTGTTATGGCGCATAACACGTCGGTTCTTTGACGTCTCTGGTATTTCAACAACGAGACTATAGTTGGGGTTATCTCAGCCATGGTTGAGAAGGAATTGGGTAAAGAAACTTTGGCTTTGACTCCCTGAAGTACATGAACTGTGACATAGAGGAGAAAGGGATTGTTGCCCGCGATTGTCTCCACCGCCTCGGCGCTGCCCGCTGCAGAAGGCGGTGGTGCCTAAGCGCCACCCGCTGCCCGCTGCCAAGGTGGTGGTCCCTCAGCAGCAAGGCTCTGGCGGGAGACAATCGTGGTCAACAATCGCAGGCAACAATCCCTTTCTCCTCCATGTCGTGGTTCAGTCTACTTCAGATTGATATAGACGTGGAAGAACCAGAGACGTCAGAGAACCCAACGCAGTCGTTTGAGATTCATAATATCGTCTGGAGGCGCACACAGCTTTTGGCCGTGATAATATATATTATATTATATAGATATCTATGCATAATATGATATTATTTAGACCTAGAGCTCCAGGACTCCTGCCGGAGCACCCGGAGGGTTTTAGAATATTTACAGAAGAAGGCCAAAGGCTGTGTGCACTGTGCACCTCGCCATTGTGATACATCCACTGTAAACAGAGCACATGGTAGCGTGATCTATATGATACCAAAGGCGTTGGACCACTTGAAGGATTAAAATTGTCAAAAGTAAACACACACCCTTTCAGCAGCCCCTCCTGGTCTTAACGCAGTGATGACCACCTTCAGAGGGGATGACTTTATCTCCAGATCTAGGCCAAAGGTTTCTTCCTTGCTCTTCCTCAAGACTACCTTTTCAATGGTGCACACACCAGCAAGTTCGCTGCCCTCTGCTCGCCTGCCATATTGAAGCAAAGGCAATGCAGGGGTCCTAGCCAGGGCTCCACCTGAGGGTGTGTCTTGGGATTGGGATGGGGAAGACGTTGAAGTCAGAGTAAGATCCACACCTCCTTTGAGCTTTGGTGGCTGGCCGTTTTTGGGCACCTCAATGCTCATCATGCTCTTAACACGCATCACTGCTTTGTGCTCCAGCTTCGGGGAGCGCTTTGACTCCAGCTGTCCACCGTCGCGGCTGATCTGAGGGTCTTTCTTTACATCCAGCTTACCGGACACAAAGCCAATGTCAGCCGCTTTGCATGCTTCGAGGTCAAAGGGACTGCGTATGGGTGCGAAGGGAGACTCTGAACCGGAGGTCACAGCCAAGCTTTCCTCAGACTCCAGGGAGCCGCAGTAGAACGGCGTGGGTAGCTCACTCCTCCAAAGCTGTCGCAGATCTCCCCCATCATGGCTGTCCTCGTCCACCTCTACGGACGACTCTGCGATAACCATCTCAGAGTGGTTCTCGGGCGCATGGGAAACATGTGAAATGCTAGGGTCAGCAGTCCGGATGCTGGCTGTCCTGCGCGACGGCAGCAAGCCTTCAGCATCTCGGGGGTGCTTATTGTGGTTGCTGTCGTCATCGCTGTGGTCCTCCTCATAGCAGATTACGCGGCGCTGGCGTAGGAGAGGGCTCCGCACAGAGGAAGAGCTGCCGGTGAGACTCGGCTGATGCTTAAGGTCCACGTGGTGGTTAGTGACTGCGGGGCTGCTGCTCTTCTTTAGGTCTGATGCCTGGTACATGAGACCACTTTCTGCTTCTGCCGAAAGAGGCCATGGGGACGAGGAAGAATCACTTTTTAGCAGTTATCCAAGTAACCATAATGAACCAAGAAATCTGAACATCCAACATCAAATCAAGCTTTCAAATGAATGAGCTTTCAAATTAATATATTTACTATATATGTATATTTTGAACCAATGGAATTTAATAACCATGGATCACTGATCTGTTTATTAACCTTTATAATGGTTATATACAGTATATATTTATATATATCATATCATTTGTATAGTAACTTTTCTAATGAATCACAATCTTTCCCTTTCTATGCCAACCTACGATGTTATGCAATATGGTTATGAGTTTCATTTTTTTTAATTGTTGGATGATTTGGACCAGAACATTACCACTCTGAGCGATGGGGTGATCTGCCTGGGTGTGATGGGGTGCATCATAGTCAGAAGAACCCAGTGTAGTGGACGCAGATAGGGTTGAAGGGCTGGTCACTTCCTGGGAGAAATACTGGGAAAGCTCAGCCTCAGAGCTCAGGGACCCCTGCTGTGAATAGAAAATATAAAAGTGTATTTTAGTTAGTTATTTCTAGTTACTTTCTTTTCTTCAAACAAAAGATATTCAACATGTTAGGTTTCTAATCTCACTGAACACTTTCTTTATCTAATTTCACCAACAACTGCTGGTAACCAGCTATGATGATATATATTTCCAGGAGATCAACACTGTGGGACTCGAGATCTTTCTGAAATCCTTACCCTGCTGGCTGGCTCCAGAAACCTCTTCATGGTCCAGCTGAGACTTGGCGAACCTTCTCCCTGCTTGGCCTTGACCGTTGGGGAGGGACTCTTGGAGGGCAGACCTGCACATTTAAAATACAGATCAGAACCACAGCTGTATATCTAACCCGACCTACTCCTCGTTTCAGCATGCAAAGCATTTGCATGCTCATCGTGGGAAGAAGGTTGCCCAGAATATGAACAGTGCCTAAAGGGTGTTCAAGGAGTTCACTGGGGAACAGTAGAAACTAAACTCGGTACTAACATACGATCAGTTTTTAAAACAGCAAGAAATAAAGGCAAAACACAGACCTAAGGTGTGACAAAAGTGGCCGTCCTTGCTTGTGCTGTCCCGATGGGTGGAACGAGCGATAATATTGTCCATCTCCTGCTCTGATACCTACCCCAAAAAAGACAAGCAATCATTTGAAATGGGTTTCAATAAGGACAGAGTTTTGCTGTGTTGGGTTATGAGTTCTCTTGACAACTTTTATGATGCATTAAGGTCCTGGAAGTGATGCAATTAGCAGTGACAAATACATTTACGTTGTTTAGATCATTTGTTTGGAACATTACTATACATTAGAAAGAAGTCTAGCAATGTCCATGTGTTACTGGCCTGAAAAATATAGACCACTAATCTAGTTCAGGTAGATTCACTGCAGATTGATCCAACTATGTAGACAACTATATTCATCTGCATTTCTAACGTAAATGGTTTTCATTAGTGCCCGATTGGAGAATCAGTAAGAAGCAAAGGGGAGAAGCTGTGACTCTTACCTTTGGGTTGGGGTGTCGGCCTATAATGAGGCTGACAGGCCCAGGGCCACACTCACTGAGGATGGCATAGGCCTCGCTCAGAGCTACATGCCGTAGGCTCACGGAATCCACCTCCAGTATCTGGTCACCACGACTAGAAGGAAGTCAGTAATACAAATATGTATCAGTTGCATATATTAAAAATGGAAAATAATAATTGAAAGTTAAACCGTTATACGTAATTAATTTGTATTGGTTCATGTTGCGCACTGCTATCTACCGGTCAGGAAGCAATTATTTTGTCAAGCACATTCTTCTGCACAGACACAGTGCCGGATTCACAATGCTCTTGAATGTATCTCTGATAATCCCGCATTGCTAACAGAATTTTATGTTAGAAACATTTCTATTGTTTTGGTCTCACACGCAAGCTAGCAGTTACAGCAGTTGATAGCTCTACTCACTAATACCCTTTGTGACCTGTAGCTGCGATAGCCAAGCTATGTTTTCATGCAGTAAATTACAGTGTTTGCTGTATACATTGGTAGAACTTTTGTATTCATAGTTACGTGAATGATACATACCTTTTATATGCATATGCTATTGTTTGGGTACTGGTTTGTTTTCTTATCTATTCAATATTTCAGTTTTACAAACAATAGCAAAAATACAAAAGAGGAAACAATACAAGAAAACTCAAGCCTTCTGTGTTTCTTGGAGGACTTTAGAGTATTAACTAGCTGGCTAGCTTTGAACGAAGAGCACACTGCAAGGGCAGCATTTCCAAAATAAACCAAAGCAAACAAATCGAATCCTCATTCTCATTCTGCATGAAATCAGTCAACAAAAACTAAATGTATCACAAGCACAAGTAGGCGGAGGACAAACAGAGGAGGAATGAGAAAGGATGGCAGGAGGAGAAGAAACAGACCATGAAGAGGAAAGAGCAGGGAAGAGGGGAGCAGTGCTGCTTCATTTGTTAGCTGTGTGCTGATCGCTCTAGAGAGTAATTTTACATTTCAGGCTTTGATTCGAGGCAAAAAGACCCAGGTCATCTCACCTGAGCCGGCTGTCCATTTTGGCCACAGAGCCTGGCGCTAGACTGTGGATGTAAATGCCAGGGGCAGAGTGTTCTAGGGTCAGGCAGCACGCTCCGATGCCCAGACCTACTCCGGGCTCTAGAGATAAAGAAGATGAAGAAGATCAGGTCATATCCTTTCAATTTGAAAACCATTTAATTTATGTCACACTGTACCAGTCATTTCTCAATTTGGGAAAATAAACTGAAAAACTGCATGCAAGAGTCTTTGAAAGTTGTACTTTATTCTTCTGCTTTGGTAATAGCTCATGGTAAAAAATGTAAAGTCTTTTGTTAGTCATACAATTGTATAGTGCATTAAGAGACATTAAATGCAAAGCACAAACAGGTGCAGACAAACTCTATCTACATATCTATCAGCTTTCCAGCTTTCTAAGCAGAGTCTCAGGCCGCTCAATCTTGATGTGAAGAGTTTGAAGTACATACAGATGTTGCATTGATGTCAACCACACCCAATGCTACTCATGCATTGTTATTAACTTTCATACTGAGATAGACTGACCAACCTTTATAGAGACAGATTGACCAACCTTTACTGAGACGGACTGACCAACCTTTACTGAGACAGACTGATCTTAACTTAGACGGACTGACCAACCTTTATTGAGACAGACTAACCAACCTTTACTAAGACAGACTGACCATCCTTTATAGCGAAAGACAGACCTTTAAAAAGACAGACTGACCAACTTTCCCTTATAGACTGACCAACTTTTACTGAGACAGACCAACCTTTACTGAGACAGACTGACCAGCCTTTATAGAGACAGACTGACCAACTTTTATAGAGACAGACAGACCTTTAAAAAGACAGACTGACCAACTTTCACTAGAGACAGACTTACTTACCTTTACTAAGACAGACTGACCAACCTTTATAGACAGACAGACCTTTAAAAAGACAGACTGACCAACTTTCAGTAAGAAAAAACTGACCAACCTTTATTGAGACAGACTGACCAACTTTCACTAAGACAGACTGACCAACCTTTACTGAGACTGACTAACCTT
>OOFH01093968.1:0-11586 GCA_900323355.1 Merlangius merlangus
TTAAGTGCGAAGACAAACTGTGCCATCCTCAGCAGCTCCGAGTAGCATCCGATGCTTTTGGCCTTCTCGAAGTACTTGACCCACCTCTGGTGCACCTGCAGGCCCATGAATGCTTCATCCTCACTGCAGCTTTCCACAAATTTCTTTAAATTGGACACTTGGTCAAAGCATTTCACATCGTCAATTGCCACCCCTTTCTCCTCAAGGTACTTGATGCAGGCCTCCACATCATCCCACTTAGGTGCCTCGCTCATGTCCATCCACATGAAAGGTGTGAATTCTTCCATGGGCGCCATCCATTTCTCCAGGTACTCCAAGCATGAGCTATACATGCCTAGCACATCCGCCATGAACTTGTCACATCCCTCTCCAAGTCCTTCTCTGCGGTGTGCGGCAAGCAGTCCCTTGAGTTTCAGGGACATGAAATTATTGGTCTTCCGTTCAATAACAACGTTGTGGATGCTGCTCAATATTTTCTTGATTTCCATGGTGGAGTTGTCCTCCCTTTCCATCTCCTGAATGTGGCAGTGGAAGATGGACATGAGGGAGTGCATGTGCCACAAATACACCTCACTAAATGGGTTTTAAAAAATAACCTTGATCATCACAGGTGGCTTTTCTTGGGATAAAAAGAATGCTCCCATTTAGGTTTTCACTGTTTAGACAAACTAGGTTTAGGGGGTGCTGATCATTTGTATTTCTGTTTCGATAAGCTAGAGTAGCCAGTTAGGTTTTGTTTTAGGACTATTCGTGTTTAGTTAGGCCTATTAGATAGGTAGCTCCACCTTATTTTAAGGAGTTCTCTTTTTGTTATATTTGTTTCTTTGCTTTGACAGCACCTAGCGGCCCTTTTCTGTTGGTTGTTCCTTGTTATGCATTTGTCGGATTGCAATAAAGCACAATAATTCCAATCCCAATCCACCGGGTTGTGTGTGTTACTTCCCTTCCCCCCCCCCCTAACGAGTAGGGGTCGTAACAAGGAGTGAGCAGACTGTTCTACAGTAAACGAAAAAAAACACCCGTTGATGAGCTTATTTCAGGAAACATGATCCGAAGTCAAAACAAAAATGTACTAAAAGTTATAGGTTCTGAGGTCCGAAAAATTAAGCGCATTCATGATGATGTTTTGATGGAGATGTATCTCACACAAAATATCATGAAGGAGTGTGACACTAGATTTTACCGAATGCCTGGGTGCATCCAGCATTTTCAAATCGACCCATTTGGTGTTCATATGTACAATGAAACAGGATTGAGCATCATTGTGCAACATCTTCGAAAGAAGACCCCCGTTGCCTTGTACCTAGATGCCACAGGAAATATCACATCAAAAATTCCCGGTCAGACAAAAAGGGTCTTCTATTATTAGGGTTGGGCATCGAGCATCGAATGGAACCGGGACTAACATTCCGGTTCTCCCAGAATCGTTCAAATTTTAAAATTTCGATTCCTAGTTTCGATGCCCAGTCTGCTGACCGGAAGAAGAAGCCGCCGAACACTAACGAAGAAGAAGCTTCGGGAGAACCCGCCAAACCGTGTGCGCGCGTAAACATGGAAACTGTGCGGTGGCGCTCGAAATTGTGGCTTAACTTCACTGAAATAAATGACAAGTCGGCTCGGTGCAACATTTGCAAAACAATTATATCGTGCAAAGGCGGGTGTACCACCAACATGATCAAACATCTCCGGGGTCATGGTTTACAGATAACTGAGTGCCCCGTCTTTGACGCGCTGCGCCGGCCATCCTCCGTTGCCACTTCCTCCACTGCCTCTACCTCCGCTGCCTCTACCTCCGGCTCCGACCCTCACCCTGGCACCGCACTATCGGGTAAGCAACAAATACGTAAACGGTTGGTCAACTCAAATGCAAATACCAAGCTAACATTAGCCCATGTATTTTTTCATAGCCATACGACCTGAAATTGCAACCGTTAGCCAGGCAGTTACTCCTTTCACCCTAGCGTCCAAGGGAAAGATGTCTGTGCAACAAGTGCAAGAGTGCCACAGAAAGGTTACAGCCTTTATTGTAAAAAGGTTGCATCCCTTTTCAGATGTGGAATCACCAACATTTAGGTTAGTTATACAGCATCGATAGAGCTAACTTAATTAATAGTCCACACAGAGCTAAAGTTAAAGTAACAGTGATATTATATGTTTGTTTATGTTTGCAGGGACATGGTGAAAGCCATCAACCCCAAGTACACACCACCTACCAGGGACTACTTGGCAAATAAATTAATACCATCTTGGTATGAGGTTGAGAAGTCAAATGTCATTACAGAGCTCAGTGAAGTCTGCTCTGTTGCACTCACATGTGATGGCTGGAGTAGCATCACACAGGACCATTACCTCACCATCACAGCACACTATATAGTGGAGGGCAAAATGCAGCAAAAAGTGCTAAAAACAAAAGCTGTGTACAAAGCACAGACTGGCTGTGTTGTGGCAGAGGAAATAAGTGATGTTCTGTCAGAGTTTGGCATTTCTGGCAAGATTAAAGCAGTCACTGTAGATAATGCTGCCAATATGGATGTGGCTATCAAGCACCTGCAATTTGTTAAACTGGGCTGTTTTGCCCACTCACTTAATTTAGGAGCACAAAGTCTGTACTCCTTAAATTCAGTGAGTCAGTGGGTGGCCAAGGTCCGAACCATTGTTGTGTGGATGAAGAGGTGCTTGATGGGGAAGGTGGTCCTCCAGGAGAAGCAAGAACTTCTACGTAAGAAACATGAAGTTCACTTTATTTAACCATATTTCTGATCTTATTATTTATGAGCTCTGCGGAGTACTACAGTATTTGAGTACCTTTTTTAAATGCCCCTAAAAGTAGTTTCTTGTTTCTATCAGAGCTGCCCCGACATGCACTCATTCTTGATGTGAGAACACGCTGGAACTCTCTTTACCTAATGCTGGAGAGATTCACAGAGCAGTACCCTGCAATTCAGGCAGCCAGCTTGGACCCACGGCTGAGAAAAAATATGGAAAGGGACAGGTAGAGATAGATAAGACGAGATGGATAAGATATTTGTTCCTGATGTATGAAGCTTGGACACAAAAAATACCAATAAACACAAAATATGAATTCAAATAAAAATATGAGGGAATGCACTTGACTTGCTACAAAGAGCTGTCACTATGATAGACTATGTGCTAAATAGGCAGTGCATATGTTAGGTGTTTTGTTAAGAAAGAATATTTCTAATACCGATCTATGTGTTCTGTATTCTTTTTCATACAGGCTTGCTCGGCTGACTGAAGAGGATTTTCGGAAAGCAGAAGACTTCATCAAGCTCATGAAACTTTTCTACACTTCCACACTCTGCGTGTCTTCAGAAAAGAGCCCCACATGCGGAGAGATATTACCCATTCTCCAAAAGCTCAAGGCAGATCTGACTGTGAAAGAGGGAGACACAGTGTTTGTAAAAGACCTTAAAAAACAAGTTTGGGGAAACCTATCTAAGCGCTACCAGGTAAGTGAAATAAGAAATTGAAGAATAGAAATATCTTTATTCCTGTGGCTTGCTAAAACATATAAAGAATATGTGTTTTGCAGAATGATGAGACCAGGAACTTTCTCCAAGTGGCCACTGCATTGGATCCGCGCTTTAAACACAAGTTGGAGGATGACACCGTCTGGGACCAGATCCAGAGAAAGCTGATTGAGCAGGTGAAATGTCATTCATGCACAAGCACAACTGTCCTTTTCAGCTATTAAAATCTAAGATGTAATTGCTAGTTATGTTCTTTTTAGTCAACAGAAGAAGACTGTGGAGGTGATAGGGGACACCATGCAGTCTGAGGAAAGTCCTGAGGATGAGGAAGTGGAAAATGAGGATGAGGAGGAAAGTGTAAAATAGCTGATATTATATAGGTTCTCAATCTTAATTAAGATCATGCCTTTAATGGATCATGCCTTTTGTTTGTTTAGCAACCGCCTCCCTGCAAACTGTCCAGGAAGACTCCATTGGAGGAGCTGTTTGCTGAGGAAGAGGCACAGAACATAGTGTCACAGCAGAGCTCCATGTCCATCAAGAAAACAGTGGAGAGAGAGCTGCAGACATACCAGGAAATTCCACTGGCCATTATGTCTGAGGACCCTGCTGCATGGTGGTGGAACCAACGAAAAACGTATCCTTTGCTGGCAGATCTTGCTTTCTCATATTTATGCGTTCAAGCTTCATCTACGCCCAGCGAACGCGTGTTCTCCACTGCAGGAGACACTATCTGTCCAGAACGCTCACGCCTACTGCCTGAGAAGGCAGATATGATAATTTTCCTAAACAAGAACTGTTTCTGATTTTATACTGTACCTGCTGCTAATCTGGGCTAGGTTGTACGTTGTTCCTCTTTGTTTGTTCGATATTCTGCACCAGGTTAGCCCATCAGTTGGAGCTCAGTTCTATGTTTAAGTACCTGCAGGATGTCTAAATTGGAAGTTTTCAAAAGTGAATTAAACCATCTTGTGAAAAGTGTACCTCTGTGTAAAGAAAATTTGTAACATTTATATTTATTTCATAGATTTGATATATATATACTACCTAGTTGAAAACAGCCCTGTGAGAAATTCAAAATGAGGTTCATAAAAAATAAAAATGTCATTGAATTCAAATTCATGGAGAAGTTCAGACTATTTCATCCAGAAAGACCTCTGGTTAGCTAGTTCATTTAAAACATGTAAACTTTTTTGACCCTGCCTCTTAAAAGAATCGGAATCGAGAATCGTTAGGAACCGGAATCGAAACGAGGAATCGGAATCGGAACCGGAATCGTTCAAATTCAAACGATGCCCAACCCTATCTATTATGCACTCACTCTTCCTGGAGCTGGTCGGAATGCACCTCCCCTCCCAGTGTGTGAGATGCTTACCAATGAGCACTCAATCCCACCGATCACATTCTGGCTGATGCAGTACACAAAACTGAGAGTACATCAGGTTGAAACTGATTACAGCTGGGCACTACTCCAGAGTGTACTTCTGTCGTTCAATAAGGAGAGCATTGTCAGCTACTTAGACAGGGCTTTTGCCATTTGTTCTAAACAGAAGAAATGGAACGACATCAGAAAGTTCCCAGTGCTACACCTATGCTCTGCTCACATGCTCAAAGCAGTTGCTCAGTGTATTCAGCGAAAAACAGACGACAAAGGCTTGAAGGAGTTTGCGACATTTGCATTTGCCAGGTTGCAAAACAGCACCTCAATGACCACAGCACTCCAAATCTTCCGTTCACTGTGTGCTGTGTTAATCGGCAAACACAATACCAGTACAGTCCAGAATAATCTGAAGGCCATGCAGGACTTGATAAAAGAAAGCAAGATTCCAAACATGGAGGAAACAGAAAAACTAGAAGGCAGACCTTTAGCACAGGAGGAAGAGGATGAGGAAAGAAGAATTGCCCTCACAATTGTAGGCCAATCTCCCTTCACCTATAAGTTCAAAAAGGTCCTAGAGGAGGTGCAGGGAGAGCTGGAAAAAGAGGATGCTGAGACCCCGCAGGATGAAGATAATCCATACTTCTGCCCAGGCATTGTTGATGTCCTTTTTGAAAACTACCCTGGCATTTTCCCCCTTTGGAGTGGTTTGCTGTTGGGTAATCTGAAAATGTATGCATCTGACAAAGAAGATGACACAATTGGCCCAAATAAACCAAGGGACACAAACTGTCATGTAGAGAGGTGGTTTGGAATTGTCAAACATAACATTTTGAAAAAGCAGAGGCAACTGAGGCCAGGGACTTTTGTGAGGAAAATGTATGCCTCTCTACAGGGGGGAGATACATGGAGCACATCTTGTCTCATAACTTGTCTGAGCAGTTACTCCTCAAACACATGCTACCAAAAGACATAAATCAATCTCAGGAGGGTTGGGCAAAGAGAGATGGATCAAAACCACAAACTGGCAGTTCCAAATTCTACACTGCTCCAAAGACTGTTCCAGTCCCAAAGAGAGCAAAGTCAACACAACAAGACTCTCTGAAGAGCACAGATGAGAAGGAAAGCATCAATGACCTCACAAGTAAAGGATCTGAGTCTGCAACCGAGGTACTTTTTTGCTGATCACTAAAATAATGTGTATGCAAGTAACTGATTAAAATAAAGTCAGTGTCATTTTTAGATCCTGAAACCACTTAACATTTTCCAGAGCTCTAAAAACATTAACGAGGAAGCTTTAAGAAACATATAGCTGCCTCATTACATTGGCACTGTCCTCATCAATGAGGCAGCTGTATTCACACCAAAAGTGTGTTCACCCTTGGACACAGTTCTGCTTGAATCCATGTCCAACATAATCCTTTAAAAAAAAAAAAAAAACATAAAATGTAATAATGTGAGAAATATTCAATACAAAATGTGGTGTTTTAGTTCAATTTAACATGTTATGGAAAAGGAAAGTATAATTTCCAGCCAAAATATAGAAAGATTTCAAATGGATTGACTGTAAATGCTGTATGAAGTGCTTACAGTTTTATTGTTCATATTGTTGTAGGTTGACACCTTTTGGACAAGCCAAACAACTGAAGTTGTTGTGGCCGTTGTCAGGCATGCTGAACAGAAACAGAATTTCACCCTGCGGCACAGAGAATTTCAGAGTCTGAGGTCTGATGAACTTATCTATGGCGAGGCAAGTTAAAAGTCTTGTTGTTCCTGATAGTTTATCTAAAAACAATCAATCCATCTGTTGATGCATATTTTGTATTATTATAGATAGTCAGTCCAGAAGCTCTGGCTGATACTAAGACTGGTTTCATACTAACCAGTCTTAGTAGAACTGTTGCAAAAATGATCCATTTCCAAACATGTAGACAGCAAAATGATTGAACTTTGCTGAACAAAGTTCTGCTTAGCCTGAGCACAACCAGATAGTTTTGTATGATAATTTTCCACTACAATTTATTCCACAGGTCATGGAATGTTACATTGGCACTGTCTTCAATTCGAAGAAGACAGCTGGTCGACTGTATCACATGAATCACTACTCCATGAGTGATTTTAAATGGCAAAAGAGATCAGATGGGCAGGCAAGGCTTGAAAAAGGTGATTAGCCCATAGTTGTAATCCTTTTTGCCCTTTTAAAAAAATCAATTTATTTTTCAAGTCTGGTTTGGTGTCAGTAAGCTTCAGATAGGAGAATATTGAATATTGCTTTCAGAGTGTAGTGTGGAAACAAGTGCAAATGAGAGGCAGAACACTGAACCAGCATTTCAGATTTGTACAATTGGCAAAACAAAAACACCCTCCAACAAGACTATGTAACTAAGCCCTGGTGACCATTAAAATATGGTGTAGAAAATAGCAACCAAAACCAAGGTAGGTTACCTCTTCTGTAAAAGTTACTCACACATTAAAAGCAGATTACAAGATTCATATACAAGAACAAACTAATTATGTACTCTAGGAAACGGCTGAAAACAAAGATTAGACTACAGCCGGTATTGGACAGAGGGTGCTACTGGAACAACTGTGTGTGGGAGAGTAATTAAATAAAGAACACAGAATAGGTCCTGGCTGCTCTTAGCAGCAGGATTAGCACCTTGGAGAGCACGTTGGCGCACAGTCCTGACATTCTTAGTGAAGTAATTTAAAACTGGGAGTAGGCCTACTTGGAGAGCGCATACCTCCACCAAGGCAGTAAACCCTTTCACTAAGTTGCATAAAAATTGGCGCAGCAGTTTTCCTGTAATATTACTAACAAACAGTCAGAGTGACAGAGAAAAGACAAATAGCAACCAAAACATAACCTATAATTATAATACGGAGAACACTATCACTGATGGTTCCTAAAGCTAATCTAAGCCTTCTTTCATTCACTCAGACCCCAAATTGTGGAACTCACAATGATAAAAGGCCTTTTATCATTGTATGAATTCAAAGAAATATCATAATTAATGTACTTTCAATGCTGGATTTCTATTTGTCAACTGTGGTTTAGACATTTTACATAAATACCGCTTATTTTATTATTGTTGATGTTGCAGGTTTATTAAAGATGGTTTAATGATTTGTTACTTTTTCGAACAGTATCTTCATGCCCCTTCAAACCAGATCTTTGTGGTAGATCCTCTGTATGGGCCAAATGAAGTTGAGGAGTCCAGAAAGGCTGGCAACAGATTTGGGTAATAATAAAAAATGATCGATTTTTGGAAATCGAAAAAAAAGTAAGTGTAAATTTACAATTATTTTCCTTCCATGCTGTAGACAGTATTTCAAATGCGACGAAATAGATTTGGAAAGGAGGACTGGGTTAGCATCAAGTGGAAGCCTGGCCAGATAACCCACACCTTCCAGAAAGACGACACCAGCTGTGGGGTCTTTGCCATGCAGGTGATTCTAGGCAACATGTTTTTATTATAGATAAAAAAGGATTGTTTTACTGTGTACTATAAAATCATAGACAATATGTGTTGTTTTGCAATCCATACAGATGGCAAAGATTGTGGTGATGGAGTTTCCAAACATACCAAAGAGGTTTCACATTAGCTCTTCCAAAAAACTCTTCACAAACTAAGAAGAGACATGGCAGAGGAAATTCTCAAAGGATCAAGTAACATACAAAATAAAAAATGTAGTCATCTTTGAATTGTTGAAGATTCCCTACCAATTATGTTAATATACTTGTATTATTCTTATTTTTTCAGTTTCAAAGGATGACTTCTGTTCCTACTGTGGAAATCAGGACCTGCCCAAAACTGCTGTAGATTTGGTTTGGGTGAGACTTAATGTCAAAACAATGAACATACAATAAATATTATGTTCTGATGAATTGAATTAATCAAATACTGTTAATAATAATAATAATAATAATAATTACTGTTATTATTGATATTATTATTATTATTGTTATTATTACTAAATATTATTATTTCCTAACATTTTCTTTATGTTTTATGCGTTTTTTCCCATATAGATTCAGTGTGGAACTTGTACAAGATGGTTTCACACGCAGTGCCTTGGAATGACAGGTTCACAAATACCAGATGAAAATACCCCTTGGTATTGTGAGTTATGCATCAGCCCTACCTAAAGAGGCTGTAGGTGAATTTGGCTAACTTGCCAGAGATGGGGGTGTCAGAGATCAGGAGAATTCAGGGACTCAAAACTGTATAAAGTATTATTATTTATGTGATATATATATATACCTCAAGTTTGTCAAAATAATCTTGAAGTGAGGCCATGCAATACAAACAAATAAGCTGTGCTGCTAAATTTGCACAACTGAAACATCTGTACATAGTTTTTCATTATTTGATAGGTGATGGCAATCTACCCATTTATTAAGCTTTTCAAAGGACTCTGACTCAGGTGTGAGCTCCTTTTACATTATTGACAATATTAATGCTATTGACGATTTTTCAAAATAAAATTCCCCAAAAATATATATATATTTTTTTTTTCTCCTGAAATAACTGTTGTAGTACGATTATCAGGTGACCCTTGTTGTGCAGTATGATTTTGGTGAGTATACACTCTATAATATTAACACTATTGACGGTTTTTCACAATAAAATTCCCCAAAAATAAAAAAAAGATTTATTTGCCTGAAATAACTGTTGTAGTACGATTATCAGGTGACCCTTGTTGTGCAGTATGATTTGGTGAGTACACAGCAAAATTCTCAGAGTTATTTTCCCAGTGTAAAGCAAAAGTGTTAAAATACAGAGTTAAAACTACACTGAAAACAGTTAGATTAACTGTTAAGGAGTCAATTTTGTAAGAGAGTTAGTGTCATTGGCCAGTGTTTGGGACTCAACTCCTACAGTGTTATGAAACCCAGAGCCGGACAGTAACGGAGTACATTTACTTGAGTACAGTACTTAAGTACAATTTTGAGGGATCTGTACTTTACTCGAGTATCATTCTTGGGAAGTACTCACGACTTTACTCAAGTACATTTGAGAGGCAAATATTGTAGGCTACTCTTTACTCCGCTACATTTCTATCCATAACCGTGAGTAGCCGTTCCTTAAAATAAAAAAAATTAAATTTAAATCCTCAATTTGTCGTTTCCCTCTCAAACGTGATTGGATTGTGCAGGCACCACTGATTGGGACAGCCAATCAGCAATCACCTTCAGTTTTATGCCAAAGTCAACTGTCAGATTAGATGAGAGACGTTATAACCATGGAAACAATGGAAGAAGCCGGAGCAGGTCCGTCCCAGGAATTTGTAAACCCGTGGCCCCACCTCGCCAGCCTATTCACATTTTCCGAACAAGTCGGTGATAGTTTTCGTTTTAAGTGTTTGCTATGTTTACCGAAGCAGAATTTCATCACTGCCTACAAAAATTCCACATCCAACTTGCGGAAGCATGTCAAGGTACGTACATTCAACTTCCTTACATTTCTAAGCTAGATTCTAGCTCCAGGAAAGTGCTCTAAATGATTGGCTAGATGCGATAATGCAGCCTTTTACATTCTCGGTTACGTTAAGTATGAAAATTGGCTCAGTATGCTCATTATATTTGCTTTTGCATTTGTGTAGCGCGCGCACGAGGGAGAGGGACCTAGAGACTGTGCGTGTGTGAGGCAGTGTGCATGTGTGCCTCAGTAGCATCTAGGGCTGCCACTAACGACTATTTTTCTATCGATTAATCTATAGACTATTTTATCGATTAGTCGATTAATCTAAACGATTAATTTTCTCGGCCACCAGAGTTCAAACGAGATCCGAGGTCCGAGGAAAAGGGGCGTGTTTGTGCGTGTCGCTAGGCAACGTCCTGGGACCTCCGAGACAGATGGATAAGAAAACGCAGCATAAGTGTGAGATCAAAAAATGCGATCGACCTGAGCAGGCTGAGCGCCAGAGTTGACTAAATGAAACAGAAAATAAAATAAACACGACAAAACGAGAGTGAAAATGAAGAGAGGTAGAAACTAATAATAATTGGAATTGTTAAAAATTTCTTCAAATTCTTCAAATGCTTTACGCTCGTAACTCATTCAAATTTCAACCGTTTGCCATGGTTCAAAAAATTAAACGAATCTAGAGATATATCATATCTATCTAGGCATGTTCACGAAATTTCGGTAGCTATTAAACTTTTTTCGGCATCGCAGTTTTAGTTTTAAAACGGCATATTACATCATTCTAACCGGCGGACCTTCCACTGTTTGACATCGTAACCAGTCCTTTTTCAACCGTTTACCATCGTTCAAACCATTAAACAAATCTACACACTTGTATCTTCAATCCTATCCAAACGGAATTTCGATAGCATTTATACTTTTTTCACAATCACAGTTTTAGTTTCAAACTCGCATCGGCCATCGTTTTCAGTTGCGTATAATCATTTCGGTCACCATAGCAACGGTAAACAAACCCCGCGAAGCACAATCCCTACAATGCTTTACGCTCGTAACTAATTCAAATTTCAACCGTTTCCCATGGTTCAAACAATGCAACTAATCTAGAGATTCATATCTATCTAGGCATGTTCACGAAATTTCGGTAGCTAAACTTTTTTCTGTATCGCCGTTTTAGTTTCAAACCGGCATATTCCACCATTCGCCCCATTGAAACCGGCCGGCGGACCTTCCACTGTATAAGACATCGTAACTAATTCATTCACTTTTCACCCGTTTTTTAACATTC
>OOFH01094806.1:5962-15970 GCA_900323355.1 Merlangius merlangus
CTTTGACCCGCCGACACTTCTCCGGCTCGAGGTCCGGTGGCCTGGGTTTCTGGACCCGGTCCTTGTCCTGCCCGGACTGGAACGCCACTGACATTGTGCCACGGGTGAGGGCTGCCCCAGCCGCGTCCACCTGGCACCACAGCGACGGTAGCAGTGCTTGGCCGGACCAGACTGGTCCTTGCAATCATCTTCCTCGGGTGACTGCAGGCTGGGTTTGTCGGATAGCTCCTGCTTCGCCTGTTCCGCCACGTCAAGAGCCGAGAGAGTAAGCAGCTCCTGGCTGTGGTTGACGACCACCCGCTGCCCGAAACGCCTCTCCAACGCCTGGGTCAGGGCCTGAAGGTCACGTTGGTCCTCTGGGGTCAGGCCAGGAGCGCCTGCACCGCCGTCCCCTCCAGCGCTAGAACGAGGTGGATGACCGCCTCCCCGGCACCCCAGTCATTGTGCCACTCTATGAGCCGGAACTGGGCCAGGTACGGCCCCACCTGCGTTGCCCTTGAGAACTTCGGCAGTTCCACCGCCGTCCTTGCCGACAGGGGGCGGTAGGCAGCTGCCAGTTCTCCGTCCGGGAGGCGCTTGGCGCCCACAGGGCAGGGTGCGTCGGTGTCGATTGGGGCTTCCATGGGCTTGAAAGCCCCAAAAGCCCCTTTGGTCAACAGGCAATCCGGATACCCAGAATCCCCTGCGCGACCCTGTAGGAGTCGCCACAGTATACGTAATAAGTAGTGGCTTAATAATTGCGGCTAATCATGTTCAGAGAGGTACGGATAAAAAACGTAAGGGTTATGAATGCATACAGTTTCTGGTTCTCTGTGGCAAAACTACTCAACTCTGGACTCTTAGGCGCCGCACGAGTGGCAGCCTGTTGCTACAGCTCAGTTCCTTTCTTTGTTTTTGCTAGTTCTAGTGTCCCTTAATGTTTTTTGTCAGATGAATGCGCCTGTCGGTACACAGTTTCTGAGGATGGTGCTAGGTACTCTACTCTTTTTGGAACTTTGTAATGTTACGTCGGGAGACCCATTCAGTCATGGCTCCATTGTTTACACTCGTGAACAGCTGGTAGCACTATGCTATACAACAGTGCTTCCCGTGGACAGACTGGCTATCCCCACGGAATTAAGGAGACGGAAAAGGGGCTGTAGAGCTGGAGTCAAGTGCCGGGAGAAAAAGAGACGCTACAAACCACCAATTCCTTCCGTCATCATGGGGAACGTGAGATCTCTCCCCAATAAAATGGAAGAGCTATCGGCACTAACCAGACTGCAGCGGAGATACCGGGGGGTAGCCCTGTTTTCCTCACAGAAACATGGCTGAATGATCTCACCCTGGATTCGCATGTGACACTGGATGGTTTTAAACTCGTGAGAGCGGACAGGGGGGCAAAGGAGAGCGGTAAGAAGAAAGGACTGGCGATGTATGTAAATAACAGATGGTGTAACCCACATCACATCAGTATTAAGGAGCATTGTTGCACCCCGGACATAGAAATACTTGCGGTCAGCATCCGTCCTTTTTATCTCCCTAGAGAATTTTCACATGTCATTGCCATTACCGTGTACATCCCCCCGTCGGCCGATGCTGCCTCTGCTTGCGAGCTTCTACTCAATATTGTATCACAGTTGCAGACATCCAACTCCCAAGCGCTCTTTCTCATTTCTGGGGATTTTAACCACGCCCCCTTGTCTCCACTCTCCCCACATTTACCCAATATGTCAACTGTAACACCAGAGACAATAATACTTTGGATTTGTTTTATGCTAATATCAAAGATGCATATAAATCAATACCCCTACCACCATTGGGCCGTTCTGATCATCATAATCTGGTCCACTTGACCCCTGGTTACATACCCCTAGTAAATAGACAACCACCAACTAAGAAGTATATAAGGAAATGGTCTGATGAGGCAAGCATGGCTCTCAAGGACTATTTGACAGTACGGATTGGGAAGTACTGTATAGTCCTCATGGGGAAGATGTAGATAGTATGACTACTTGTGTCACAGATGACATTAATTTCTGTGTGAATAACACTGTACCTGTAAAGAGGGTACGATTTTTTCAGAATAATAAACCCTGGGTGACCCCTGACCTGAAAAACTTGCTGAATCTGGAAAAAAAAAGGGCTTTTGCATCTGGGGATAAAGAGGAGTTGAGGAGAGTGCAAAAGGATGTGAAGAGGGAAATAAGAAGGGGAAAGGACACCTACAGGAGGACATTGGAGGAGCGCCTTCAGAGTTACAATGTCAGGGAGGTCTGGCGGGGTTTGAAAACAATCTTAGGCCATAGCATAGTAGGAGGTAGTGGACCTGAAGATGGGGACAGGGAGTGGGCTAATAAGTTAAATCAATTTAAACAATTTGATATGGAGTGCCTCTGCTACCACTCAAGACCCCGTCCACCGACTCCCTGGATGTTCACTGGTGCAATTGGTGATGCCTTACGGCTGAAGTCAATCACCATCTCCTTTGTCTTACTGGTGTTCATCTGAAGATGGTTTTCTCCACACCATTCAACAAAGCTGGTGATGACCGCCCAATCCAATCGGCACCACAAGCCTACACCACCAGCCTGCTCCAATCTGGGGTTACCCCCCACTTCCCTACCCCCACTTGTCCATCTCCACCTCCAGTAGTTCTCTTCACTTCACATAACCCCTCCCCCACTCACTCAGGGCATGTCTCCCCAGCCTGCGGGGGTCTCACCACTCCCCTCGGCCTACCCATAACTACAGATTAGGTGAGAGATGTGTTTAGGAGGATGAAGGTGAGGAAGGCTACGGGTCCTGACGGGATTAGCCCCAGACTGCTTAGGGACTGTGCTGATGAACTCTGTGGGGTCTTTCAGTACATTTTTAACATCAACCTAGGTCTGGGGAGAGTCCCAATCCTGTGGAAGACTTCCTGTGTTGTCCCTGTCCCCAAGACAGCGCACTCCAGGGAGCCCCACCACTTCAGGCCAGTGGCTCTGACATCACATCTAATGAAGGCCTTGGAGAGGATTGTGCTGAACCACCTTCACTGACTGGTGGGCAGTGAGCTGGATCCCCTCCAGTTTGCGTACCGACCAGGAGTTGGTGTGGAGGATGCAATAATCCTCCTCCTCCACCGTTCACTCTCTCACCTGGAGAAAACTGGGGGCCCTGTTAGTCATGTTTTTTGATTTTTCCAGCGCCTTCAATACAATCCCGCAGGTACTTCTGAGGGTGACGTTGGAAGGAGCGGGGGTCGACTGTCATCTTGCTGCCTGGATCATTGACTACCTCACCAATAGACCACAGTATGTGAGGATGCGTCGCTGTGAGTCGGATGTGGTACTCTGCAGCACAGGGACCCCACAAGGAACTGTGCTCTCCCCCTTCTTCCTCACCCTGTACACTTCGGACTTCAGATACATTACGGACACTTGTCATCTCCAGAAGTTCTCAGATGACACAGCAATTGTTCGCTGTGTTACAAAGGGGAATGAGCTGGAGTACAGGGGGGGTCATTTGTTGAATGGTGTGGAAAAAAACATCTTCAGATGAACACCAGCAAGCCAAAGGAGATGGTGATTGACTTCAGCTGTAAGGCACCACCAATTGCACCAGTGAACATCGAGGGAGGCGACATTGAGGTGGTATCAGTCTACATATACCTGGGTGTTCACCTCAACAATAAACTGGACTGGTCACATACCACAGATGCGCTGTACAAGAAGGGCCAAAGTCGTCTACACTTGCTGAGATGATTGAGGTCTTTCGGGGTGTGCAGGCCGCTGTTAAGGACTTTATGACACTGTTGTTGCATCTGTCATTGTTATGCAGTAGTCTGTTGGGGTTGTGGGTTCACTGAGAGGGACAGGAAGAGACTTAATAAGCTGGTGGGAAGGGCTGGCTCTGTCCTTGGCTGTACACTGGAGCCTGTTGAGGTGGTAGTGGAGAGGAGGATGTTAGACAAATTGGAATCCATCAGGTCCAATTCCTCTCATCCTCTCCATGAGACAATGGCAGCGCAAAACAGTTCCTTTAGTAAAAGATTATTACACCCAACATGTAAGAAGGAACGTTTCGGAAGGTCTTTTATTCTATCTGTCATAAGACTCTATAACACATCGGTCATGAAACATTGTGCTACCAAAAAAATCTCTTCAACTAAATTAATAATGCAATATTTGAATTTAATAATGTGCATTTTCCACTGTACATTTGTGACAAAGTATTTTTTATTCTGTAGTGAGGCACCTCTTGGCCTCATTGATTGTGTAGCTCATGGGCGTGTGCAGTTTCTGCCCTTATGGCATGACATTGTAATCACTGTGTGATTTATTTATATTTATATTTATTGTATTTATTTTATTTTGTATTATCTTATGGATGTATGATTGTTGGATGCTTTATACTTTTTATTTTATTATTGCATACTTTAGATTCCATGGGCTGTTGTAACAAGTTAATTTCCCATGCATGGGATGAAATAAAGTTCTTATCTTATCTTATCTTATCAACCGCAAAGCAGGGCCCCAAAATGATCCTGCTTAGGGCAACCAGGTGTACAGGGCCGGCCCTGGTAAAGAAGTCACACATATAGGGTCCCACTTATCTCAGACCCATATAACTTTATGTGCTATTGTGTTGACCACTCTGTGTGTAGAAGCAGAAACAAGTCAGAGCTGTTGTTAGCACTACACGTAGGTGATCCAATGAGCTACTAATGTTAGGTTTAATATCGTTTGGTCTAATAGGACATTGAATACATTAATTTGCATGAATTGCTTGTCAATCATATTCACAGACACAGCGCTATTATAGCTCCGCACCTAAGTGTATAAATGCAAACTTGATGTAAGTATTGCATATAGATACTGGATATAAGTTCTTAAATAATATAAGTAAAAAAAAGCTGGGCGAGTGGGAGCAGAGAGGGAGGTTTTTGTTTTTGGTTGTTTATCTTCAAACTTTCTACTGCTCCTCTCTGCTTTCTGAAGGTTTTGTACTACTCTCAAATCTTACCTTTAGCAGCTTTAAAGCAGAGGAAGGCAACATTGGGGAATTAGGGCTACCCGCTGGGCTAGTTTTGATTGATGATTTTGAAAGGATACAACTAGTGACTGTGAATGCAGGTGGATGAGCTAAAAAGATTTTTTTGGTGAAAAGGTGAATTTGACCCACAACCACAATGTTTTTTAACCCAGATCTACATTTGCCAGGCTACTGAGATCTAACAGTCCAAATAGGGAGCAGTATTATATATTGACAATTTCCCTTCTAACCTTTTTCCTCTGCTCCACTCACTTTCACTGTCTGCTGCTTGATTCCTTACTCGCTCAACTACACACATTTTGATCGGGTATTTGACAATAGCTGAAGTGAAAGTTCTGTAACTGACTACAAAACTGATCGGGCCTTGAGCCTGTTGAATGCCTCTTCCAAAAGTTATAGAATGGTAGGACCAATAGCACTAGGGAATGGGCATTTCAGTTCATGGTGAAAAGGAACAAGCAACATTGGTGGCACCCAAGGAATATTTAGCTACAGAGCTAATCAGAAATCTGCATTGAAGTCTACTCTCAGACGAGAAGATGTTTACTTTCAACTGGATTTGGCAAGTGGAAAGCGAGAAAGAGAGTCAAGTTGTTATTGAATCAGATTGGCAGGAGTATGTTTAACAGTGGACAGCTGAGCCCTTATGTTAGAATCCATTACTGACCAGCCAAGGCTGCACACGGATACTTAATGTGAAACACAAACTTTCCGAATCCTGTTTCTTTGCTCTGCCAAAATCTCCACCTTAACCCTACCCCTACCCCTTAACCCTACCCCTACGAAATGGGACAACAACCCTTCAAGACCCAGTTACAGTACGTCATTAGTAGTCGTTGACGGGGTTTTGATCTTTATTTAAATTTCAAAATATATATCTTTCGATACAATATCTGTCTCTGAATAAGCATAGAACTTGAGGTAGTATGGCATCCAGGCACATAAATATCATACAAACAAGAACCAGTGATATAATGGAACTAATATTGGACATTACAAAAGGCATCAACCATCACATTTTATCAATAACTCGGTCAGTTTTAAACCATCAGTGGATGTTTAATCTTTCTATCTTCTTGGGGGTTGGGGGCCGTACGCCTTGTTCAAACTACATGGGTCCGTCGGCGGACGGCCGAGGGCGTGCCTGACGAATAGTCTCTTTAGACGCATACTGCAGCCAATCAAATCGCTTCCTGCTACAAAGCCGATGTGTGAATATAAATGAAAAAGATGACACAAAGAACAGGTGACTAAAAACTATAGGTGACTGATGACTAAATATTAGGATTTTTCCTGGTTCTTCCTGCTTGTTATTGCAAAATGGATCCAGGAAACGTGTGGAGTGTATTTGCATAACCGCAATCTCATTGGCCGACGGATCCGGCGCTGCCTGAAAAGTTGAACATTTCTCAACTTTTTGACACAGCCCACGGAGCCGAATGGACGGACGGACCAACAATGCATTTCGCGAGCGCCCCATGCAAAGTCAATGAGATCCGCCGACGGGCGGAGGTAGTGTGAAAAAGCCTAGGGCTACCAATGGAGAAGTGGTGATTGAGATGGAGGGATGGGCTCTGTGATGGCAGCGGCTTCATTCATCTCCTGAAAGAAAACAAATGAGAAGGAATTGTATGACAGAAGTGGGTTATATGGCCACATGTTATGTATAATATATAATAACTGATAAACAAACAAAAACACAGACAGACAGACAGACAGACAGGCAGGCAGGCAGGCAGACAGACAGACAGACAGACAGACAGACAGGCAGGCAGGCAGGTAGGTAGGTAGATAGATAGAAGATTTTTCTACCAAAATAAATGAAAAAATGCATCACATTGATCCACCATTCGCCAGGCTAATAAGCATTTTTAAAAATAACTATGGCATTACTTGGCAGGGGATTAAAGCTTATCTTCAACCTGGAGCCCGCGGCCAGTCTGTGGAGCCCGCGGCCAGTCTGTGGAGCCTGCGGCCAGTCTGTGGAGCCCGCAGCCGGGCTGCGGAGCCCGCGGCCAGGCTTCGAAGTCCAGCGTGAATCCGGGAGCTCTGCACCAGGAGTTTTGGTGTTTGTGCTTGTTATAAAGAAAATGCCTATACAACATTAAAACGGCATAAAGATTATGCGATGGTCATCATCATTAATTAATGATTATTAACGTAGAAAACCCTTAAATTTGTGGTTTTCGATCCTGTCGCATCTTTTCGCCAGCCATCTTGCCTAGGATTTTTTTCCATTTTCGCACAAGGTATTGCGGGAGCAAGTCATAACTGTAGCGTTAAAAGCAGTGCCGGCTGGTGATGTTGGCGGGGCGCAGTAAGAGATGGGGGGCTGGGGTCCCTCCCAGAACATTTTGAATTCTCCCTTTAAGTATAACATTTCTTGGGGAGTCCAATTCCTCCACTGAAATGGGTGGAAAGTGCTTAAAACTTGAATTGTCCAATCATGTGCTGCTGAAAAAAAAGAAACGCAATACAATGGGGTGCACACTGGTGCGACCCGAAGGCGAATTTTCTTGCGCCAATGAAAATGTCATGATCCGCCCCTGGTTTTCTCATTAACCTGCCGGCCACCCTGATCACTCCCAATTAACCCAACCACCTTCACCTGTGTTTCCCCTATATCAGTCCTTCCCTCCCAAACATTCCCTGCGAGATTGTCTCTTGTGTTTCACAGTGCTTTCCTGCGATTCAAATCCTGACCTACCACCGATCCTGCCTGCTCTCTGATCCCTGCCAGTCTGACTCTTCTGCCGGTTCCTGATCCTCGCCTGTCTGACTATCCTGCCTGCTCTCTGATCCCTGCCTGTCTGACTCTTCTGCCGGTTCCTGATCCCCGCCTGTCTGACTATTCTGCCTGCCGATCCTGAATCCGAATAAATGATTGAAACCGTTCCACGCTCGTCGCCAGTCCGTGCACTTGGGTTCAGCCAAACGCTCACGTTACAGAACAATTTGGCCATCAATGGACCCAGCCCAGATGGACGACCGCATCTCCCGGATGGAGAGCGCGCTACAGCAGGTGATGGACGTCACGGCTCAGGGACAGCAAGACCTGATACGAATCCGCCAGGAATTGGAGAACTTCCAGACCGGCGCCACCGCTTCACCTCCTGCTCCAGCGCCGACCGAGACTCCGGCTCCTCTACTCCGTGAACCTAGTGTAGGAGTCCCCGAACGCAACGATGTGAAAATTGTGAAATTATACAATTCTCTTCTCTCTTCAGCCACTTACTTTCGCCTCCGAAGAAGCCCGGGTGGCTTATGCCGTAAATCATCTCTCCGGACGGGCGCGTCTTTGGGGCACCGCTGAATGGCAGAGAGGTATCTTCGCCTGCCGCACCTTCCATTCCTTTGCCGAGGAGCTCAGGAGAGTCTTCGGAACCGGATCTCTGGGAGCCGAGGCCGGTCGGGAGTTGTTAGCCCTGTCCCAGGGACGTCGTTCAGTTTCGGACTACGCCATCGACTTCTGCACCAGGGCCCCTATGTGTGATTGGAACCCGGCCGCTCTCCGCGATGTCTTCCTACAAGGGCTGGCTGGGTACATCAAGGATGAGCTGGTTGCCTACGACCCGCCATCATCTCTGGAAGCTCTGATCGAGCTTGCTACCCGCCTCGACCTCCGAATCCAGGCTCGCAGGAGGGAGAGGTGTTCTGAGGTTCCGCCACGCAGCCCTGTTCGCCCATGGTTCCCGGCAACCCCCGCCTTCCTACCGCAGACCCCAACCGCTCCCCTGAGAATGGGGAATCCGGAGCCAATGCAGCTGGGTCGCACCCATCTTTCCCCGGAGGAGAAAGAGAGAAGACGGAGGCAGAACCTCTGCCTGTACTGTGGTCAGCCTGGACACTTCGCCGATCATTGCCCGGGAAAATCCAGAGCTCACCAGTAACCAGAGGCATACTGGTGAGCTCCATCTCAGACTCTGCCTCATCCACAAGACCCACTCTCTCTGGTGAGCTCCTGTTGCCCTCCGGTTCCCATCCTATAACCGCACTTGTCGATTCAGGGGCAGACGAGAGCATCATGGATCGGACCAACCAGCCGGTCATCTTGGGTCACTCCTGGCTTCGCAGACACAACCCCATCATCGACTGGTCCACTTGCTCCATCCGAGAATTGGGAGTCGCCTGTCAGCAATCCTGTCTCAGGATCTCTTCACCGTATCCTGTTGCTCTCGCTCCTGCTCCAGCCTCGGATGTTTCCGGGGTCCCTGCCATTTACCATGACCTCAGAGAGGTCTTCAATAAGGCCAGGGCCACCTCCTTGCCCCCTCACCGTCCCTACGACTGATCGCTATCCTCTTCCACTACTCTCCTCTGCCTTAGAGCTGCTCCAGGGGGCAACGGTCTTCACCAAACTCGACCTGAGGAACGCCTACCACCTGGTCCGTATCAGAGAGGGAGACGAGTGGAAGATGGCCTTCAACACACCAACGGGGCATTACGAGTACCTCGTGATGCCTTTCGGCTTGACCAATGCCCCGGCAGTCTTTCAAGCGCTAGTCAACGACCTGCTGCGGGACATGATTGACAAGTTTGTCTTTGTTTATCTGGATGATATCCTGATTTTCTCCCGCAATCTCGTGGAACACGTCACCCACGTCCGCTCAGTTCTCCATCGCCTCCTGGACAACTCCTTGTTCCTCAAAGCAGAGAAGTGTGAGTTCCATGCTCCCTCTGTCACCTTCCTAGGAATATAATGCTAAGGACAGCCTTCAGATGGACCCAGCCAAGGTCTCTGCAGTGACTCCTGGGCTACCCCGGAGACACGCAAGCAGCTGCAGCGTTTCCTGGGGTTCGCCAACTTTTATCGGCGTTTCATCCGAGGGTTTAGCTCCATCGCCTCCCCCCTCTCGGCCCTCACCTCACCCAAGGTTCCTTTCCGTTGGTCTGACGCTGCACAAGAGTCCTTCGAAGCCCTCAAGACCCGCTTCACCACCTCCCCCATCCTCCAGATCCCCGAACCCGAACGTCAGTTCATTGTGGAGG
>OOFH01095613.1:3092-16003 GCA_900323355.1 Merlangius merlangus
TGTAGTTCTTGACCACTACTCAACTCTGTTTTTCCTCTGCCTCCAGTTATCCGGATCCCTTCACTCCAGTTCGCCTGCCTCGCTCCTGCCCCGGCAACCTCATCCAATACCTGCCTCCTCGCCTCGTTCAATAAACCCTTTTTGCCTCAACTCAACTTCGTCTCCGTCTGCTCTTGGGTTCAGCATCGTTTAACCATAACATGAACACATAAGTAAATTATATAAATTACAATTATATATGTTCATTACATCATCAACCTTTTATTGATGGTTGATGGGTTTTTATTAAGTCATTTCACATTTATAAGTTCTAATATAAGTTCAAAAACAAACTAATAGACAAACTCTAAAAATAAAGGGGGAACAGATTTCTGCCAACCCTGACAGACGGTAAAGTCATCATTACTGTACACTTTCTACATTAAGAATTTGTTTTAGGTTAATAGACCCCTTTTTTTTCTACCACCTCCTCCGCAAGCTCAACAGGGTCTTCTTTCCCCGCTGATTCTGCCAAGCCCGTTCCCTTGGCTGTGGTTTCGCTGGATAGTAGGTAGGGACAGTGGGAATCACGTTCATCCATTCATGCGCGTCACTAATTAGATGACGAGGCTCAAGGTCCATTTAAAAACATACAATACAAGAAACAACACACACATAAATAAGAATAAAAACATAACGACCAATTATAAAAGGCACTTATACCAATGCCTCCAAAGGTATGACTGGTAGCGTACTGCGCTATAACTTGGGTTCGACAGCAGCATTATGACTTCATTCTTTGAGTTATTCAGGCGACAGATAAATCTGTACATAAGGTTCCTCAATAAAGCTTGTAAGGTGTTAACTCCTGCATTCACAACTAGCTCACTTGCACTACTCCACCTAGGTCTTTTAAGTAAGATCCTAAAACAATCGTTGTAAGCAACTTGTAGTCCGTGCATACTTGATTTTTTGAACTTACCCCATAAGGGGGCAGTATACAGGGGAGTGCAATATGCTCATTACAAATTACAAACATTGCAAATGATCAGTGGGGCATTTATTTAACAACATCGGATCCTGCAAGAGCTTCTCACGATAGCCATTAATGGCAGTATCCCTTCCACCGGTAAACAAATGTTTGTGTGCCACGAATATCAATATTACTTTCGTCTAATTACATATAATTTTCGTCTAATTACATATTATTTTCGTTTAATATTATTTTCGTCTAAGTACAAGCCATCTTATACAAAGCAGCCGAAAAAATAGAAAACCGAAATGCTGCAATGTTTTTTTGTAGAAAACTCAGATTTAGGGTTTGAATACCACTATTGTCGTCTGATTCATTGAATCCACTGTGTTTGCCAGGGTCTCACGGTGACATAGAGCCCTCAGACATGTCTGTAAGACCAATACTTCCTTGTTTACAAGCCTTACAAGCCAATGAGATGATCACTATCAAAACGGGGCATGTATTTGTTGATCTGCATTTACACACAGCATCACAAGACCTAGGGCTAGGGCTCAGTAGTGTTTGCTAGGGATATGGGGTTATCCAGGCTACTACAATCAGCTTGGTTTTGGAGTTGTGTGTAACCGGCCGGGAGGAAAAACAATATTGTAGTCTTCCCAGCACTGTGACAGTACATGATAGTTATTCTGATAATGTCAGACAATTCTACAGGTTCTCAGCAAAGAGACCAAGCATGTGATTAGAGGTCATACTATGAAGGAGCAATATGCTCTATAGAGTAGGCGCAGTGCAAAAACAAAAAAAATGCCAAAAATGGCCCGAAGACTTAGTTAAACACAAATATAAGGTATACATAAATAATGTAATCTTGCAAGCGAGTAAATTGAAATTGTTATTGGTGACTGTAGTATATAGTGCTGCACACTTATACTGTCATGATGATGTTAGTAAGTTATAGGCGGAGTGATACGTTGTTGTGATGGGTCTAGTTCCCGGTCTATTGGAGTGCATCTACTGCAGGCTACATGTGTGTGTAATAAAGTGACATTCTTGGAGTTAAAGAGTTAAAGCCTAAAGATGTCTGTTGTGTATGTCGAGTCACCCGGTCATAAAGAACTATAACATGGTGTCAGAGGTCGGTCCAGTTCGGCAGTTTGCCAAAGTAGAAAAACACCAGAGTTTTGCTTGCTAAAAGTTGTGCTAGCGGTAGCATCCATCAAAGAGTAGGCGACGCAGGGAGACCTGCAGCGACAGGAGACGGTACAATGGAGCAGTTCAAACTGCCATCGCCACTAGTGTTGACAGGCAACCTGGGAGAAAACTGGAGAAGATGGAAACAGCGGTTCCAAATCTACATGACCGCGAGTGGTGCAGAGGGTAAGGACCAAAAGATCAAAGTTGCCATCTTACTGCATGCACTAGGACAGGAGGCTCGCAAAGTGTATAATACACTCAGCCTTCCAGAAGAAAAGACTGAATGATATCCTCACGGCTTTTGAAGCCTATTGTCTGCCCAAGAACAATACAGTGTTTGAAAGGCACCAATTTTGGACGCACCCTATGGCAGCCTCTGTCTCCAGTGATAAATGGAGGTCTGGAGATGAGGCACATTACAGCGCTGCCAGAACCTGCCTGAAGAGAGGCATCAGGGAGGCCAAGACAGCATATAAGAGGAAGATTGAGGACAACTTCAGCAGCAACAACTCACGGCAGGTGTGGCAGGGGGTCCAACACATCACAAACTACAAGTCCAGCAACCTCACAGTAACCAACGAGGATGCCTCGCTATCTGAGGAACTAAACTGCTTCTTTGCCCGCTTCGAGGCTGAGACACTGGAGGTGGCCCCATCACATCCACCAGCCCCCAGTACATCATCTTCACAGTGCAGGCACATGAGGTGAGGCGCACACTACGGGCAGCGAATCCTAGGAAAGCTGCTGGACCGGATGGTGTGATGGGGAGAGTGCTGAGAGACTGCGCTGACCAACTGGCTGATGTCTTCACTGATATTTTCAACCAGTCCCTGTCCCAGTGAAAGATCCCACCCTGCCTGAAGTCCTCCACAGTCATTCCTCTACCAAAAAAGACTACTTTCAGCAGCCTCAACGACTACCGGCCGGTGGCCCTTTACACCAGTCAACATGAAGTGTTTTGAGAAATTGGTCCGGAGCCACATCACAACAAGCCTGCCAACCACTTCTGACCCCCACCAGTTTGCATACAGAGCAAACAGGTCTGCAGAGGACGCCATAGCCACCGCGCTCCACACCACGTTTCAACACATGGAACATCGGGGGAGCTACGCCAGGCTGCTCTTCATAGACTTCAGTTCTGTTTTCAAAACCATTATACCAAACAGACTGCTCACCAAACTTGGGTCTTTCACAACCCATCTGTTATTGGATTAAAGACTTTCTGACAGAGCGCTCCCAGAGAGTTAGAGTAGGTGCCCATCTTATCCTCTGCCCTCAGGCTCCCCACAGGGCTGCGTGCTGAGCCCCCTAATCTACACTCTCTACACCAATGACTGCATCCCCAGCCACCCCAGCAATACCATCATTAAGTTTGCGGATGATACAACAGTGGTGGGGCTCATCTCAGGTGGGGATGAGACTGCATATAGGGAGGAGGTCAAAAGACTGTCTACATGGCGTGCGGAGAACAACCTCATCCTCAACACCTCATAGACCAAAGAGCTGATCATTGATTATAGGAGAAATAAGCCAGACATTCAGCCCATCTACATGAACGGTGGAGAGTGGTGAGAGTCTCGGACTTCAGGTTCCTGGGCATACACATTCAGGAGGACCTGACCTGGACAATAAACACCAAGGCGCTTCTGAAAAGGCCCAACAGAGACTGTATTTCCTAAGGGTCCTCAGGAAGAACAATCTTCAGGAAAAAATGCTGTTGACCTTTTATCGCTGCACCATTGAGACTGTCCTAAGCTACGGCATCTCGCTGTGGTTTGCCAGTTGCACTGCAGCTGAGAGGAAAGCGCTCCAGAGGGTCATTAAAACGGCCCAAAAAGTAATTGGATGTCCTCTTCTCTCACTTGAGGATGTCTACAATAGACACTGCTTCGGGAGAGCTCATAGCATCCTGAGAGACTCCTCCCACCCAGGCCATGACCTGTTTGAACTGTTGCCCTCTGGGAGGCGCTACAGGGCAATCAGATCAAAAACAAACAGTTTCTACCCCAGAGCTGTTATTTCTCTAAATATTGCAGAATTATAAATTATTGCATTATCATACCGATCTGACCTTAAAATTGACATTTTTAAATATATACTTTTTTTTTTTAATTCTTTAACATTCTATGTATATATATATTTTTTTTTTAAAAAACCCTTTCCTCATTTTGTTTTGTTTTAAAAAATCTTTTATTTTTTTTAAAAAAGCACTTATTTTGAGAGCCTCTACCCCAATTTCGTTGCACTTTGTGCAATGACGATAAAGAGATTCTGATTCAGATTCTAAATATGTGACGGAGTTCAGACAAAAAAGTAAGGACTGTGACTTTGGTGCCTCGGAAAATGACATGATCAGAGACAAGATTGTGTTCAGTATGGATGACCAGTGTCTTAAAGAGAGACTTTTAAGAGAGCCAAACCTTACATTCGAAAAGGCCATAGACACTTGCCCTGCTGCTCGGCAGATCGCCAGAGCTCAAATACAAGCAATGAGCGCAGCGACTCAAGAGAGATCTGTACATGCAGTACATATGAAAAGACAAGACAGTCAACCACGATATAAAGGACCAAAGCAACCTTTTCAACACACACAAAGCAGTGGGCATGTAAACACATGCAGAAAATGTGGAAAATCACACAAACCCAAACAATGCCCAGCATATGGAGTTTCCTGCCATAATTGTGGTAAACAGGACCGCTATGCAAAGATGTGTGGGTCAAGTAAAGCACAGCATAGAAGGACAGTGCATGATATCAGTCCAGAAATTGACACTGTTTATTGGAACAGTGAACATTGACCAGCTAGACTCCAGCCGTGACAAGTCCTGGTACTCTGAAATACGGGTGGACAATATGCCCGTCAGGTTCAAATTGGATACAGGAACAGAGGCCAATGTCCTACCACTGAGGACGTTTGAGTCCATGAAAAGGAAGGCCAGACGTGAAAGGAGAGCACACCTGCAGCTACAGCCTACAAAAATAGTGCTGGTGGCTTATGGAGGGATGAGGCTGAGGCCAGAGGGGTTGCTCACACTCAAGTGCTCCACAACCAAAGTTCAATGCAAGTCTGCCTTTTTACATATCAAGACACTCATCCACACCTATCCTAGGAGGAGATGCTTTTGAAGACTTGCACCTGATAAATAGGCTGGACATCAACAAACTGGACGTGACATACAAGGAGTACACATCATAGCTGATGATATGATCATCGCTGCAGCTAAAGAAAAAGAACATGATGAGATAATTCAGAAAGTGATGACCAGAGCAAAAGAAGCAAATGTGAAATTCAACAAAGAGAAAGTACAGTACAAGGTGAGAAGCGTCAACTACATGGGCCACGTTGTCACTTCAGAGGGTGTGAAAGCAGATGAGGCAAAAGTTAAACCCATAGCTGAGATGCCTCCACCCACTGACAAAGCAGGACTATAGCGGATGCTAGGCACGACAAAATGCCTGGCGCAGTACATCCCAGGCGAGGCCACCATAACAGCGCCGCTGAGACAGCTGCTCAGGAAGGACAATATGTGGCAGTGGCAACACGAACACGACGAAGCACTCAAAAAACGGAAAGATGCTTTCACAAATGCTCCTGGGCTCAGATTCTTCGACCCACCGAAACAGCTCGTCATACAGGCTGATGCGTCTAAGGACAGCCTAGGAGCATGCCTCTTACAAGATGACCACCCAATAGCGTACGCGTCAGGGGCACTGACAGAGACAGAAAAGAACTATGCGCAAATTGAGAAGGAGCTTTTAGCCATAGTTTTCTCTGTCAAGAAGTTCCACCAATATGTATATGGGGTGAGGGTTAATGTTCAGTCAAACCACAAACCATTGGAAAACATCCTGAGAAAGCCACTTGGAACAGCTCCTTCTAGGCTGCAGAGAAGGCTGCTTCAGCTACAGCGATATGACTTAACTGTGACCTACACACCAGGTTGAGAGCTACTGATTGCATACACACCCTCAAGAGCTGTACTACACGAGCGACACATGGCTGCAGGTGATGTCACAGATGAGAGAGTTGTCTATGCCTTGAGTACAGAGGCTCTAGAGCAGCTCAAGGGGAAAACGAAGACAGACAAGACAAGACACAAAGACAAGTTCATATAGATGCCAACCGAGTCTATTGCATGACACAAACAGACTTGGTTGGCCCCGATACAGAAAACACGTAGAAGACTCTAGACTGATACAATATTGGCCAATCAGACACACAGTGGCTGTCAGAGAGGGAGCAACAGGCGCCACCTGATGAGCACAACACACGGCACCCAGATTAATTCAGAAACAGACTCATTAGATGATGAGCAAGTTAGCACACCAGATGCAGGTATAGCAGATAGTGATGACTTCGAGCTCTCATCCACACAGCCAACTGACACCAGATGTGGACGACTTGTTCGACCACCTTTGAGGTAAAGGGACTTTGGATGAACCGGCGTTAATGGTCATGCCCAAACTGACCTATCCTGTTTGTTTAAAAGAAAAAAAGACAAAAGTGTATGTTAAAGGAATTGTTAATAGAACAAATGATAAATGTTTAAGGTACTGTTAATAAATGTAAAAGATAAATGTTAAGGGAAGAAATGTTATTTTCCTGTTCTTAGCTGAAAGTATAAAGGCATGTCACTGTAGACAGGGCTAGAAACTCTTAGACATTGATCATTTGTACTAACAGAAGCTACACGCTCATGTGTTTTGTTAATGCATATCTATAAGTTCAGTGGGGGCAGTAATAAGACACACAGTTCAGTTATAAAGAGAAGTTTATCAAAATAAGAGTGAAGTGTAGCTTTCATGTTGAGAAAAGAGGATGTAGTATATAGTGCCACACACTTATACTGTCATGATGATGTTAGTAAGTTGTAGGCGGGAAATACATTGTTGTGATGGGCCTAGTTCCCGGTCTATTGGAGTTCATGTAATGCAGGCTGCACGTGTGGGTAATAAAGTGTCGTTCTTGGAGACAAGCCTAAGGATGTCCATTGTGTATGTCGAGTCACCCGGTCATGAAGAACTATAACAGTGACCGTGGTGTTTAACACCAGCTACGTCCAAGCAAAATATTGCAACATGTCATTAAGTTGCAAAAACGTTTAAGCCAAACAAATTTTACAGCTTACCCTGTAAAGTTCCCTGTATTATATAACTGGCCTACATAGTGAATAAGGCGATTTAGAATGCATAAAATATAGAATAAAATTGCTCACCTGTCTCCCAGCCATGGTTCCAGAAAATAGACAACAAAATCAACAGCGTAAGTCGCTTGTTATTCTTGTCATCGGCAGACCACTGTCAATCCCGCACAGCCTGGTCAACGGCACCTGTGATTGGACTGTACGTCAGCAGACGGCAACCAATAGGTTCAGAGCAAAATGGTCCTGCACCCAGGAAAGTTTTTTTTTCTCTTGTTTCAGATCAACGTTTTCAGACCTTTCACTGTGCAAACAGGAGTTTCAGAACGAAACAGCGACAGGACACTGCCAATAATCACGTGACTCACTAGCTTGCGCCTTTGTGGTCAGTGCTGAAAAGTCACTTCTGAAAAAATACATTGCAATGGTGTAAATTTACACCTTTACAAGTAAAAATAAATATTCAACCTTTCAAAACGTATTTCTCAATGTATGAACACCTGTTTGCAGAATCCCATTTCCAAGGTTTCAAAACCAGGAAACAAAGTACCGTAATACACTGTTAGAACAGTGCCAGATTTAAAACTCTGCAAATGGGCTGGTGAACAATTTGAAACTTTGAAAATGTGTTTGTAAAAAAAAATTTACGCTGAAAATGTGTTGGTGAACATGATGAAGAAGATAAAATAGAACACAAAATCATGTTTGCAGATGTTTTCTTTTTTTTCAGGCTATGATCTCTTTTTTCAGCGTTGCAAAACCTTTCTACAAGGTGCTGAGTTTTCAAACACAGACTTACAAGCCTTTGAAACCTTTTTTTTCAGGGTGGAATTATGACCTGAATTCAAACCCGAGGCCCTGTTTTAGGCTCCATACAGGGCCTAATGAGTGGTAGTGAAATGATCAGCATGGGTGTGAATCTTAGATGTGATATGTATCAACACGCTTGCTTTTTACAGGACAATGATAATATGGACATGGATTTGCTTGTATTATTGTAATGGCATAAGACAAGCTGAGTTAAGGAATCAATAGAGAAAGAGGGTGAGAGAGAAACGATGAGCTTTGAAAAATCACCTCCATCACAATCCAAACAGAAAAATCCAAATCAATCACCATGTCCACCACCAGTATCTTATATCTACATGAGTGTGGGGGTAGCAGGAAGTCAGGAGGTAGAGTGGGTTTGCTGGTAACAGCAAGGTTGCTAGTTTGATCCCTGCACTATATAAATGTAGTCATTTAACATTCACCATGGACACACACACAAACACGGGACAACAAATATCATTCTATCATGACAGTGAAGTGAAAACCCTGAAGAACCATAAAGAAAGATGAGGTGGTTGTGGTTCCTGGAGCCAGGGTCATAGGCGTTGCAGGAGATGGTCTCAACTGGAAACAAGCTGATGAGCGGAACTACGACCAACGATACGGCTAAGCATCGACTGGAAGTGACAAATACAGCTCACCAAAGAGGTGACGTCTTTCCATCAGGCTGTTATGGCTATGTCTGCCCAAACCTCAAAATGACTCTCCAAAACAGTATACCTAGCGTCAGGGGCATCACAAGTAATTGAAAACAGTCCTTTTAAGATGGGGTCATCGGCTCCCTCGAGAAAATTTGAAAATTGGGCAGGTGAACATTCAATTGTAACGTAGTTTGAGAGGGATCGTCATATCTGACCTAGGTTGGGGCAGGCCTTGGCCGTGGCCCCACTAGTGTCTGGTGGAGACGGGTTTCTCTCTGTGTGGCCAGGGCCCCACAAGTGTCTGGTGGAGACGGGCTACACTCTGTGGTTACAGGGCCCCACTAGTGTCTGGTGGAGGTTTCACTCTGTGGGGACGGGGCCCCACTAGTGTCTGGTGGAGGCTCCACTCTGTGGGGACAGGGCCCCAGTAGTGTCTCTGTGGAGGCTCCACTCTGTGGGGACAGAGCCCCACGAGTGGTTTCACTTTTTTGTGTTTTTAAGCCCCGAAAACGCTGTCTGATCAAATATTTTGTCGTTTTCACTTGGAAATGTCGTTCTCTAAACAGGGCCTGAGGCACAAAGAAGCTGAAACTGCAGGAATACCTAAATTCAAGAACATGTGAAACAGCCTCGTGGGCGGTCCCTGACTCCCTGAGCTCCCATGTAGCCAGGCGCAGCCTGGCCCTCAGCATGCTCATCACCACACAGGTCTAATCAAGCCAGGGGCCACAAATGCGGAACAGCTCAGAGCTGTTTTTAACACTAGCTTCAAATCCAGAACCCAGGGGGTTTAAGAGGGCAGGGCCGGGTAAAAGAAGATAGGACAGGGGCCGGAGTGTTCTGCTATTTTCATGTGAAGGGTTCTGAGTTTTTCAGTTGCTTAGTGCTTTAGGGGATATAATTGATGCTCTACTGTCTCTGGGACCTGAAACAACTGGAATGTTTGTCTTCTTTATCCATACAATTAAATCAATCCATGATCATCACCACCTATCCATCAATGTATCATCGATCATCCATCGATCATCCATCCATCCATCATCGGTTCATCCATCCATCATCGGTTCATCCATCCATCATCCATCCATCTATCCATCATCGGTTCATCCATCCATCATCCATCCATCCATCCTCCATCCATCATCGGTTCATCCATCCATCATTGGTTCATCCAACAATCATCCGTCATCGGTTCATCCATCCATCCTCCATCATCCATCCATCCATCATCGGTTCATCCATCCATCATCCATCATCGGTTCATCCATCCATCATCGGTTCAGCCATCCATCATCCATCATCGGTTCATCCATCCATCATCGGTTCATCCATCCATCATCCATCATCGGTTCATCCATCCATCATCGGTTCATCCATCCATCATCGGTTCATCCATCCATCATCGGTTCATCCATCCATCATCGGTTCATCCATCCATCATCGGTTCATCCATCCATCATCGGTTCATCCATTAATTGTATGTACATCTATTATCAATATGAATTGATTTGACTTCAAATTCATTGTATAAAATACATTGTCAACTGAGAGCAATTGTATTACTTTATTTATTCTATATATTATATTATATTATTGTATATCTTATTTTCTGTATCATGTACTTGGAAAAACAAAGAATTTAACAGCCAGCAGCGTCTAATCTTAACGGAGATGTCACTGCTCCCTTTGACCCACTCACTGGTTCTGCACAGTGCTTTACTGACCCGTCCTTTACGGGCTGAGTGATCCTTACGTGGCTGTTGTCACGCATCCGATTGAATCAAATGTCAGATCCTTTGAAAGGATGTTTATTGTTAACTTATCAAACTTCATTCCTTATGATTAGCAGTATTAGGACTGATTAGACTTGATCTCTGCAATTCTCCATTAATGGAGGAAATTATTTTGACCAATAATAAAAGTAAATATACCATACCATTCATTTCTCTAACCTGATCCTTCAGCTATAAAAGTCAGTTTCATCATGGGAGACCACATTCAACTTTAGTTTTTTAGTTTATGTGGGTACATACTATGTGTTTAGAATGTGTTTTTGTTCCTGCATTTAGAGGATTAGTATACCGGCTTTTGGAAATGGAAATGCTGGCATATTAAATGTGTTGACTCAGACTTGTCTTTGTCCACAGTCTGTGGAGCCGTTTGGTTATTTTCGGAGATACGTATAGAACAGCATACGTGCTGCCTACCTGCAGGCCCTCAATGGCAAGCCGCAGCATGCTGGGCGTCAGCCTGGAGGCCTGCTTGAAGGTGAAGTTGCTCCAGTCGATGATGAGGATGAAGCCGTTGACCTGTAGCTCTGGGTCTTCGATCATAGTTTCTAACGACAGCAGGATAGCTCTCAGTATGTCCACAAACGTGTACCTAAAGAGAGAGACAAGAGAGTGGACTATTAGTACGGGGACTGCTACCGAGAGTAGAATGTGGTGCTGAATGGACAGCTCCAAACCTCCTGCTCCGCAACGCAGAACAGAAGACTGACATCCCCATGGTGACTGGTGTTACCTGCTCTGTGATGTCACCTGCATGTTGAATGGTGTTACATGCTCTGATCCCAGTGCACGTTGAGTGGTGTTACCTGCTCTGATGACCCCCTCCATGTTACAATTACAATTAGGGCATTTAGCAGACGCTTTTATCCAAAGCGACTTACATCGGTTAATACACACATTGACGGCAGAGTCAACCATGCAAGGCGTCAGCCAGCTGGTCAGGAGCAGTTAGGGTTAAGTGTCTCGCTCAGGGACACATCAACACTCAGCTAGGAGGAGCTGGGGATCAAACTACCAACCTTTCGGTTACAAGACAACTGCTCTACCTCCTGAGCTAAGCCAACCCCATGCTGACGGTGCAACTGCTCCGGTCCCTACCTCCATATTGGTGGTGTTACTGCTCTGGTCCCAGTCCCTCCTCTGAATGGTGTTACCTGCTCTGGTCCCAGTCCAACCTCCATGGTGAATGGTGTTACCTGCTCTGATCCCAGTCCAACCTCCATGGTGAATGTTGTTACCTGCTCTGGTCCCAGTTGGCGGCGAACAGCAGCAGGATCCTCCTGCCGTACTTGTCCAGGTTGGACAGCACGCCGGGGAAGCCATCCTTCAGGGCCTGTTTGATGCCCGGGTCCGTGGGCTTCAGGTTCTTGAACATGTCCAAGTTCTGTTGCCTGTACTCAAAGTATTGAGCCAACAGGCGAAACGCCTCGAAATGGTTGAATTTCCTCGCTCGGAGGAACCTCAGGATGAAAGCGTCTTCTGTCCTGAGGAACCCGATGTCCGGGCGGGTGATGATCATGTCCCTGACCTCCTGGATGTCCTGGTGCAACGTGTCAGGGTTCTCCTTGAGCTCCACCTTGGCCTTCTCCAGGGTCTCTGGGGACAGGCCGGCCTGGAGGTGGGTCATGGTATAAAATGGTGGCCCCACAATGGAACCTAATGCGGTCAGCTCCGATGGGATGTATTATTGAACATTGGTCGGCCAAAGAGGAAAGCTATGTTAACGCATCAGGACCTGGATGAGTCAATCCCAACAAGAGGCTTAACTTGAGTTGTCAATACCACTAGGCCTGTACACAGGAAACCACATATTCAAAAGTAGCTGTAGGCCATGTATGACGTTCACTTTATGGGCAACAACAATACAAGTCAAGAATAAGAAACAACGTATTTTATCTCTTCACCAAAATGTATGCGAACTGCACCAATACTTCTTCTGCTCACCAACGACATTCAGTCTGCTGTCGACGGCCTAAAGTCAACGCTGAGAGACAGCCGCTTCCACCCATCTCTCCATCGGGGAGCAAACGAAATCAGCCCTGTGCACGGACACCATCACTCCGTCCCCTGCATCACAGCTGCAAGGCACTGCGCCACCCTGCAGCATCTGCCACCATAAGTCCCCGTTCACGGCGCATCTCAAATCCCGGTACAAGTGTTGCTGTCCTCCCCGGAGCGATGAGTACACCGATGAGGACACCGATTGCTCGGACCGGACTCACAGCGCCGCCCGCTCGCGGTCCGTCGACATCTCCGTCTCAGCAGCTTGCAGACAATTATTCCTGATTCCCCCCGCATTCATGCAGCCATTCCGAAGGATTCCCTTAAAACGCATTCATGAGCTTAGCTTATTCCACGT
>OOFH01095663.1:1671-12445 GCA_900323355.1 Merlangius merlangus
CGCCCCCCCCCCCCCCACCAGCTAGGTGACGTCAGAGTTGCGTTGATTATTATTATTATTTTATTTGTATTTTTTATTTGTATTTGTGTCTTTTTGTAGCTTTAAACACAGCCCCTTGATAAATGTAATTACTAACTGTACATCATAAATCATAAAGTATATCTGATCAATTAAAAAGGTTGAATCTCCTCGTATCTCGGCTTCATTGAAAATGAGGGCTTCCCTCAATGACCCTCCGAGTGACACATTCATGAATGACTGAATGTGTAGGCCTATACATCGTGCAGGCTGTAATGCGCGCGGGCTTGATGCGCCCCACTTTTTTCTGTGGAAAACCGGCGCCTTGAATATTTACTACAGCGTTTCTACAGCTGCGGTTTCGCAATGATTCCGTCTTTACGGAGACTGTTTTCGCCGTTTCAGCTCCGTGTGGACGGGGCCTAAGCTGACTCACCCCAGAACTTCATCCAGAGTCATCTGCAGCAGAGAGCTGATTCGTTCCTGGCTCATCGCTTCCCATTGGAGGAAACGAGTTCCTTCCTCCTGAACGTTAAAGAAAGACCATTAAAACAACATAACTGATGCACACAACGTCTTCAATACGGCTCATGTTTGCGTTTCTCATGTAGCAAGAGAAATAAACCTAAAGTCTACTTTTGGTTCTTCCGTCTCCTCGTTTTCGACCTCGGCGGACATGTTGACGTGTCGTTACCTTGACGACGGGAGGGACCGGATATTAGGCGCGAGGCCACTCCCCCCGCCTGGGCAGTGCGCGTCCACAACTGTGGGGCACAGAGCTTTCATTCTTGAGGACGCGCCAATCGTTAAGCAGATAGTAAATGCTGCCCAAACTTTCTCGGCGACACTGACGCACATTTCATTCACCCATTCGTTCCGTCATGAGATGAGAACACGCCTGTGAGGCAGGATACGTCAATAAAGTTTTGAAATTATAGAAGATCCTGAGCTCGCAGGATGCAAGCCAATTAAAAGGGACTATGCCATAATTCAGCATGAGTACTAACATTTATTTAGGCTGCATTTGGCAAATAAAACATAATGCAAGTGCTGTTATTGTTGTACTCAACTTTGAACCATGTTGGCATCAAGAAGGGCAGTGTGGAGTACCACAGTGAAGGAAAACTGTTACAAGTAAAGGACATTCAAAATCAGTAATCATTAAGGAAAGTATTGGCATCAAAAATATATATAATCAGGAAACCACAAATAGTAATATATTAGTAATGAGCGAATTAGATATATTGTTGACATATCATTGAAAAATTACTTTATCCATGTAAGATATCAAATTGTGTCCATCCTTTCCTTCTTCCTTTTAAATATCTAAGATGGAGGACATTATTGGAATGAGTGAAGGTCCATGTTTCAGAGAGCTCCATGAGGGTAGACCACTGGGCCCCCTGCTGAGAACGCTGGCACATTTAACCCCTACCCCGTATTAGACTTCATGTCCTACAAACCAAGGCTCTTATTTGTCCTGTCCGTACGTCCTCAGAGTCCTAAGAGCCATCCAGCCACTGAGTGGGGTGGACCCCACGCTGTCCACCAGCAGGGGAGAAGGGAAGCCACTTAGATTCAACATGATTGACTCAAGGTTTTTAATAATGAACAATGAAAGGCTGCGCACAAATGTGTGAATCTATAACTGTCCAGCCAGGTCGGCCTCTTTATGAACCTGAACCACCTCCCTATAGTGCTCAGCGCTCTGTCCCATTTTGAGTTTTAGAAGTTGTTTTCAACAAGGCCAGACAGAAGCATCACAACATGAACACCAACCTGAACAGAATGGTTTTTTTCGTCAATAGGACTTTTTGCCGGTCCACTGCCTGGCCGGACCAATGATTCGCTCTCTCCCTTTATTTTGTGGAAATTTTAATATTTTAGTATTCAAGTTTTGGCATTCAAATACGTTTTTGTTACATTTCTAGGGAGAAATGTGCATTTCATTTGCATAATCCTCATTCAGTGAATGTATATGATGTTTAGTTTGATAATGCAACGTTTTCTATCATTGCCACGGTGATTCATATGGGCGCTGTAATCACTGAACCCACGCAGCTGACGTTGTTGTTTAAATCACAAAGTCTTTAGGCTGTGTATACTCATCTGTTATAATCAGAGGTATTTAATGGAAGCGATGACAACCTTTCAATTCAAACTTTGGGACGGCCTAAGCCGCCTGTGTTGGGTGACAGAGACACAGTGGCGTGAGCGAGGGGCAAGGAGCCTCTTAAAGGGGGCCTCAAGTCAAACACCAATGCTGCTTGCCGTCAGCGAGGTCAGTTTAGTGTTGACGATATCAACCCTACATGGTTCCTTACACATCATCCATTTGCCCATTTGTCAAAGCCTATTGTATTCTACAGTTATGTGAACAACATTGATACATTTGTATCAGTTAACGACTGAGTACAGCATAGTTAATGCTTTATGGAGAATAAAAGGATGGAAGACAGTGGAGCTGAGGAGTTCTCTGGCAGGAAAAAAGCACCATGTGACTCAAAGTTTGTGGATCCCATTCTCTATAGTCCGGTTTCCACCTCAAAACAAGCATAAAAATACATTCCCTTCAATGAGAAATTATATTTATGTGTGTTTGTCTTTTGGAGAATCTCCCTTAAACACGTAGGGGTTATATTTAGATTTCTTTGTAACACACTTTCCCAAAGCCTTGATTAAGTATTCTATCTGCAATTCTGCTCCTCCCAGTATTTGGGGATTCACACTGCGCCCCACGCTGCCGCTGCCATTCCACACACTTTGTTTATATGCACAGCTTAATCAGGTTAAGGCCATAGTTTGATTATGCTCCTCAATCGGACAACTGCAATTGACATGGCGGTGAGAAAATCGATTCATTGGCCGGAGCATTTCTTTCCCCGGTACGATAGGTGGCGCTGTGCCCATTTCAACTAGTGTAATAGAGCCACCGGTTGACCTCTTTACGTCACGAGCAAAAACAAACTCAGGCGGCCGCAGCATTCGAGAAATACGTTTTCAGTGGACAGCTGTCAGATCCGACCTGATACATGCACAATTAATTCGACTAGCAATCGAATATTCTAGGTGTCTTAATTAGACTATGAGTAACTTGATTCGATTCGATTATAGTTTGACTAAGGAGTTTACATGCATCTTAATAATTCAATCATAGTTGGACTAACCCAATAATTCGATTTTCTTGAGGGTCATGAAAACGCTTTGCTAGATTATTCGATTGTTAGTCGAATTAAGTGTGCATGTATCGGGTCGGATCCATGGAATCGGATTTTGCGTTCTGCACATGCTCGAGATTTTTCCCGGGGGCCGTGATCCGGAAGTATAAGGAGACGATAGTCATGTTGTTATCGCCGTCGGAAAACGAGAGATGGCAATTTATTTAAAAAGTTGGCAAAGAAGATGGAGGAAGCCGGTCTAGTGCCGATATAGTTACCCCCTATAAGAAGTGTATCATCATCAACATGCATTCAGTACACACTACGCTTCTGTTACGAGAGTAGCGCGTATGTGTGTGCACGAGAATGGCAGTGTGTGTGCGTGAGTGACTTCAGCGAGTGAGCGGACGAGCGAGGAGAGCAAGCGGTTGTGCGTGTCAGTTTAGTGAATGAACGAGTCTGGTTGTGTCTGTGAAAACGACGTGTACTGTGAAGTTAGTGGAACTACGAATAAAGTACCCAGCCTGTCAATAATCGGTGTCCGCTTCATTCTGACCTATAAGCAGACCCACTGCCGGTCAAACCCCCGAGAGAACAACGGCCCTGGAGGGAACGTCTCTCCTGTGCTCCTCGACAACGCTCTGGGAGTCAACAGCAGGAAAGGTGTAACACTTCGATTTCACCCAAGTCTGAATTAAAAGTAGGCCTACATGTCTTTCTAAATGTTGGGCATCAACGAGGTTTTAAAGTAGTAACTTCGGTCACATCTGTCAAAATATATATTTTTTACAATCTTTATCTATTCATTGCGCTGCGGCCGAACTGACGGGAATATTCTCTGATATTATGAATCTTAAAGACTGCGTCAGGTTCTCCTACTCTTTGGTACTTCAGCAACACGTAAAGACTCATAGTGAGGGTTATCTCGGAATTGGGGAACTTTGGCTTTGACTCTGAAGTCCATATTGAAACTCGACATAGAGGAGAAAGGGATGTTGGCTGTACGTGGGACAGCTGGCAGTTCACTTCGGGTCCATTTCTCAGACGCTCCATTGTTGCGTTCTCTCGGTCATATGCGGACTCCTCCAGCTGGACTCCTCCCGCTGCTCCACCGCTGGAGGAGTCCGCATACGACCGAGAGGTCGGCACAATGGAGTGTCGGAGAAATGACATGGACCCGAAGTGAACTGCCAGCTGTCTACTGAAAAAGTATTTCTCGAATGCTGCGGCTGCGGCCCGCCTGAGTTTGTTGTTGCTAGTGACGTAAAGAGGTCAACCGGTGGCTCTATTACTACTAGTTGAAATGGGCACAGCGCCACCTAGCGTACCGGGGAAAGAAATGCTTTGGCCAATGACTCGATTTTCTCACCGCCATGGATGCTCAGACAATTGCAGTTGTCCGATTGAGGAGCATAATCGAACTATGGCCTTAATCTGATTAAGCTGTGCATGTAAACGTACTGACTGATCTTGTGGAAGAAGGGCATATAATTGGAACAATAAACAACACCCGCCTGTATCGAGATATCAAATGCACCTGGTCACACATTGTTTAGTGTTATTTCCCTTATAGCTGCACAACCTTACAAATCTACACTTGAGAAGGTTTTTCTATGAAAAGAGGGGATTCTCAACAATCAACACCTTCCCTGCCCGCTTTTTGATCGACAAGGCTTCAATCTAATTAATAGCATAATAAGAGGCTAGAGGTCTCGCCAACAGTTTATTGTTTCAAAGGTCCACCAGAGGTTAAAGTATCAAATCATCCTTAATTATATATCAAAGTATTTTGGCCAGTCTGGCTTTGATTTGTGATTGATTAAATAAATATTCTTAATGGAGACAAATACTTTGAAAAAAGTCTGTACATGATTTATTGAGTGAGATATGCATTTCTGAAAGTACCCCGAATACAGTTAATAAACGAGGGAGTCAGTTTCGGCGCCCCCTCCTACGTAGGAAGGGGGCACATTTGAACATTACCTTCCACTTCCCCAACCCCCTCCAATCAGAGCCATAGGTAAGATTTTGTGGACCAGCGTAAGAACAGCTCCAGCGGGGGGAGCTGCCGGACTGCCGCCAAGCTCCCCCCGCTGGAGCTGCCGGACTGCCCCCAAAGCATCGGCGGTCTCGAGGAGGAGGAGACATGGAGAAGAAAGGGATTGTACTCCCGGAGCTGAGCTGCCGGACTGCCGCCGAGCTCCCCCCACTGGACTGCTGCCGAAGCTTCAGCGGCAGTCCGGCAGCTCCGGCGGGGGGAGCTCGGCAGCTCGGCTCCCGGAGTACAATCCCTTTCTCCTCCATGTCGCAGTTCAATATGGAATTCAGAGAGTCAATGCCAAAGTTCCTTTCCTCCAATTCTTCACAACCATGGCCAAGATATCCCCCACTACGAGTCTTAACTTGTTATGGAAGTACCAGAGACGTCAGACGCAGACTTTAGGATTCCTAATATCATCTGAGCCGCACATAGCTTTTGGCCGTGATATTAGATATAATATAATATAAATACTTTTATTACACGGGTCTTTTCAACGTTCCGTTCACTTGCATGGGCGCATCACAACCTCGGGGGGTGAATTATTTTTCGATAATTCATTGGCAACGGATGAATAATCACCGCTGTCAAGGTAAACAAAAGGACTTTTTGCATTTGGTAACACTCCGCACGTAGTCCGGTAACTTGTTAACCCCAACGTCTTTGGTTGCTAAGCGACTCCAGCTGATCTGAAGCTGAAAACAACGTTGAAGGCAGGACACTATGGCTGAGTTACCAATTAAGTCAAATAAAATGGGAAAAAACGGCAGAAGAGAAAAACGACAAAGATAACATGAATAAATAAAAATAAGCAATGTTTTTTTTGTGGTTATTTTTTCTTTTTCTTTTTTTAGCGTCTTGGTTGCTTAGCAACGTCAACGTCTTGGGCGGACTATTTCTCTGCTGATCAACACTATGAATGCCAACAAATACATTGTAAATAAATTGTTTATTTTGACATTGTAGCCGTGTAATAAACGGGATAATGTATAGAACTTTGCCGGTGATTATCGTAAAATAAGCCCCTTCATGGCGAAGCAAGACACCTCCGCTGCGCGTCGGTGTCCTGTTCGCCCTGTCGGGGCTTATTTTCTCGACAATCCCCGGCGTTCTATACATTATCCCTTACCTATATTATATCATTATTATATTATATCATATTATATAGATCCAGGAAAATATACGTATATAAAGCTACATATAAAGCTCCAGGAGTACGCACACAGCAACAATCCCTTCTCCTCCATGCTGTGGTTCACTCTGACAGCTCATTGGTCAATGGGCAGCAACTAATTTGCATTAAAGCTACAGACACCAGAAACAGCGCATTCTGAAGAGACTGAAACAGAGGGGAATAGAGGTAGGCGAGCTATTTCCAGCAAACAGCTTCAAAAACATGTTTTCTGGAACTCATTACTTGTTGGAAAAACACAATAATATGTCTCCTTTAAATAATTATATATTTGTGCATAACTCTGTTTTCTTTGCTCATTAAAAAATGTAAAAGAATATAACTCATCACTGATAATGACAATACAAGGCAAATTTCTCGTGAGAAATGTTATCATACACAATTTAATGCTGAAACAATGTTGCATTTTCCAATGATAATCAAATGAATGTCACCCATGTTTGCTTTCAGTGATAACAGCGTCCGTGGCAACCACCATAGCAACCATAGAAAACGTTGTATTCAAACAATTTTCTGGTGAGACCTGAAAGAATATTTAATAACGAATAATGACGATATAATAAGTAAGGGATAATGTATAGAACGCCGGTCATTATCAGGAAAATAAGCCCAGACGAAGGGGCTTATTTTCGATAATGAACGTTCTATACATTATCCCGCTTATTACACAGCTACTTGCCAAAACGAAAAAATTATAATAACTTCACACGGTGTGTCTTTTTACCCTTTATTTGTTACCAGCATTCATAGTGTTGATCGGCTGAGATAGAGAAATTGTCTGCTAAAGACGTTGACGTTGCTAGCAACTGAGTTCGCTGGGGTTGATAAATTACCTGACTACTTGCGGAGTGGTACGAAAGACGGCAAAAAATCTGTCATTATATGCTGAGCAATGGTGAATTATCAAAAAATAATTCACTGCCAGAAGTTGTGAAGGGCCCATGCAAGGGAACGGAACGTTCCACAACATTAACAAGAGCTGTGTAATAAGGAGTAATAACAACTTGATGTCAAAATCAGTGAACGAAGATTATGACAATAAAATGCACATTTCTAGCAAGAAATGTTATAAAACCCCATTTTAATGCCAAATCTATATCAAAATATTGCATTTCCATTGAGAATAAAATAAATTTCAGCTATCTTGTTTGTTTTTGCAGAAAGAAACTTGACAGTCACGTGACGTGGACACACAGGCATTCAGAAAATAATGGGCCAAAAAAAATCACTGTCAGCACTATAGTGCTTTAACAATAAGTGGATATGGTTTCAGGGACATATCGAATCCTCATCTCCAATGTTATCTTCAGTACTAACACACCTGGTTCAACTTTGGGAACCAGTTTCATCAGGAGATACTTCTATTGAAAAGTAACCACAACATTTATTGACAACAACACAACACATTTATCCATTAGATTCCAACAGTTTGGAAAAAAGCAACTTGGAACATGACCTGAATCAGATGTCCCACACAGTCACAAGTGATGTCTTGATGGCAAACAAGTCTTCCCTTTAATTCAAAATGAAGGGCATGTTGAGATTTATCGGGATAGACTGGGTTTAACATTTGACAATATTTCCTTCTATAAGCATTACTAAGAGTAATTATAATTATTAATGGGTTATTTATTTTATCATTGGTAGAAACATCAAACAAACATTGACTCTCAAAGAGTCATTTTAGACATGCTAACAAAAATCACTTTTCTGATCGTGCTGTATGCAATTTAAATGTATATCTAAATACAAATTAGGAAATCTATAACATTTCTCTGAAGTTAAGATAAGACTTTCTAGCATTTTCCGCATGCAGAATAGGCTACATTTGTACTTTTCTCACGTCTGCTAATAAAAATGCCAATGCATCTATTTACAATATCCACCTCTTGTCTAGTTTGATGCGTGTGTTCTCCTGTGTCTTTATGTCTCTGTTATGGGGAATATATATGGAAGTAAATCTGTGCAATCAGATTTTGAAAATAAAAAGCCATTGAATTCAACGCACTGAATATTTATGCATTGAAGTAACATATCCGGATTATTTGCCTCTGAATTTAACTCTTAAAGGGTTGGGTATGGAATTCTCTTTTTTGGCCATTTTTGCAAATTTACTTGAAATCCTTCTCATAACACACTTACAGCCACTGAGTTAGAAGTACTGACATGAAAATTAAACAAGTCAATCATCTGTGGAATGGGCAGGGCTCGAAAAAGAACCACTGAGTGGCATTGGACAGTAAGTAGGCCTACGTCAATCAAACGGTCGTACTGCACTCCCCCTCCCCCTGTGGTGGATACTGGAGCTAGCTAACTAGCTAATCCACATTTGGACCTAGCTCTAATAAACAACCCTAAACTCCAACCTAGCTAGCCTGACTCGCTCTCGCGCATCTGTGTTCGCGCTCGTGCATGATTGCGCGTCCATGTACTTGGAATGGGTGGAGTCAGAGTCAGCGTTGAAGGAGAGGGGGTAGGAGTTGTGTATTTTCAAAATCTGCTGGCATTTCGCAAATCCCATACCCAACCTTTAACATTTAAAAAATAAATAATTTTCAGCTTTATTTTTTAATGTTAAAAAATTCCAAATCAAATATTCAACTTAAATATTTTCAACGTCCCCGAATTCAACATAAAGTCAGCTGCAAAATTCAATGTATTAAATCCAGTGTTAACAACGGGGGACCCAAGGAAGAGCAATTGATCCTAGATGCTAGATCGCAGTCAAGCAAGGATAGCGAGCGGGTGTTACACACAGAACACTAATGTCTTACGGCGGCATCTAGAACGTCATCACAGGCGGCCAACTTAGGCTACCACAGGCAAGCTTTCTGGTGGAATCTATGGTCAGTCAGTGATCTGCACAAACGCTAATACTCTTATCTCGCTGAAATCCTGACGGATTTACAAACGGTTTGGTTTCTTACATATGTTATTAACGTGGTTATAATCGTGTACCTATTTTAGAACATTATTCTAATTTTTTTTACAACCTAACATAATTATTCATAAGTATGCAGTGTCATAACTACATCTCTGACATTTATAACAAACCAAAATGTTTGAAAATCGGTTGAAAATTTAGCAAGTTATGGTTATTTAAAAAATACCTGTAGTACCACTATACACAATAATGTTATAGGTGAGCAGCTGACTGTTGCAAGATGGCCGCCAGTGTGGACGTAAGACTCAATTGGCCAGCAGCGAGGATGATATGGTTACACAGAATTCTACGACCCACCGAAAAGTGTGACCCCAGGGGGCGTCGCAGGCATGAAGTTGTTCACATGGGGAAACATGCACGAGCTTAAAACTTAAAGGTTGGGTATGGGATTTGCAAAACGCCAGCAGATTTTGAAAATACTCAACTCAAATGGTCCTACCCCCTCTCCTTCAACGCTGACTCTGACTCCACCCATTCCAAGTACATGGACGCACAACCATGCACAAGCTCGATCACAGATGCGCGAGAGCGAGCCAGGCTAGCTAGGTTGGAGTTTAGGGTTGTCTTCTAGTGCTAGGTCGAAATATGGATTAGCTAGTTAGCTAGCTCCAGTAGCTACCGCAGGATAATAACAAACAGAAGCTTGCTCTGAGTCACAAGCTTTGAGTACTCGTGCACGAAGGGGTGACAAGCGGGGGAGGGGGAGTGCAGTACGACCGTTTGATTGACGTAGGCCTACTTACTGTCCAATACCACTTAGTGGTTCTGGAAATCATTGGCTGAAGTTTTTCGAGCCCTGACCGTTCCACAGATGATTGACTTGTTTAATTTCCATGTCAGTACTTCTAACTCAGTGGCTGTAAGTGGGTATGATAAGTATTTCAAGTAATGGCCAAAAAAGAGAATTCCATACCCAACCTTTAATGTTTGTATCGTCATCGATCTCTCGGATTGGGGGTATTCGTTTTGTGACACTGGGCGCACGTTAAGTGGTTGGAGCAAAATGGTTGATATGCCTCTGTGGTGGTAGGCCTATAACAAGAGCGCTCAGCGCAATGAGCGCGCAGAGCCAACACTATTCCGCACCGAGTGACTTGTTACAGATATGAGGACGACAAATTAAAAGCAGGTTGCTGTCGTGCGCTTCTTCCCGAGGCACGCCGTGCTTCCACTGGAACAACAAGCTGCTGCCGCTTCAGTTACCCAATACTGTCGGCTCTGCGCTCTCGTTCCACAGTGGGAAGCGGGCTTCAGATCGCCCCAGCATCACACCAAACGTAGGCAAAGGGACCTCGGATCGCCCGAAATTGGTGCCCTAATAAATTGGGCTCCTTAACCCACTGCAATTACCCTTACGCTGCATGTAAATCCAGCCAAGTCACTGCAATCACACACACACTTCACTTATAGGCATTAGTTCATCG
>OOFH01095670.1:2053-12057 GCA_900323355.1 Merlangius merlangus
GTGAAATGGGCCGTACCAACTCCTGCTCCAACAGAGATCCTTGAAATAAGAGTCCTGCGGCTCCATTGTTCATTGGAACTGTGGAGCTGAAGCTGCTTGAGCCAGGTGCACAAGGAGGATTTAGAGTCTGAGGCCAAGCGAGAAATGGGAAGGATTAACTCTATGGCTTTCCTAGGTGATCATTCTTGAGTAGCGGTTTCCCGCTACGACACACCGCGATCCATAAACATGACAATCGTTTCCGCGAGCAGTTAATGGCTGCTCTGAAAGGGAGATGATTAATGGATCGTCAGGTACAAACTATTGTATCTATTTTAACAATCTTTTTTAAATGCAGTGGGCAGAACGGTGACGGTTTATTTCCTTTTTATGCCGACACTGTCTTGGACATTCACAGATGACAAAAACTGAACGTTTAATTTTAAATAAAAATCCTTAGTGAAATGTAAATGACAAGCTTTTTGCATCAAAAAACCTTTTGAGAGAGATTTAGATTAGGCTGTTTCTTACTTGAACATTTCCTCAAAATGACATTGTATCTTGGTGCTTTACAAATATATTTCCGGTCGCATTTTACAGCTACCATTTGAGACACTAGTGCTTTGTAGCAGTCACAGGTGGTGGTCAAACCGTTTAATTTTTTTGCCCACGTTTCACTCGTTTGTTTTATTTAATTTTACGTGTTTATTATCCAACCTGGCAGCCAGCTCAGAGAAAAACGTGACTGCGTGCCGGTGCTGTTCAGCTGCAACGACACCCTCTACCTTCCTTGCAGTTTTTTGCATTACTGTGCAACATTTTACGAGTCATGAATTTACAATATACTTGTTCTTAATAAACTATCCTATGAATATACATTTGAACAATTAGAGCGCTGGGTAAAGACTTAAAGAAATGGAGCATCGATGCTGTGTTTGTCACTTTCAGCAGTGAACAGAGAATAAATGTAAAAGTGCAACATTAAATTCAACACTGCAGATGGATATAAAAGGTTTATTTCCTTAACCAAAAACCGCATTCAATAATGACAATGAGCTTAAAAACAAAAATACACCCATGAGGGCGACAATAAAATAAAAACGTTATCGCCATCAATACAATTTTCAAAGGGACAGTACGTTGAGAAACTTTTTTCCAACAAACACTGAGGGCCGGGTAGTCTTCAACGAAGCCCACTTGGACATGTGGCTCATCTGGACTGTTCAACTGGGAGGGGAAAAACACGGCAAAGAAAAACATGTCAAGGATTAGTAAGGATACAGGTAGTAACAGGAGCCCATGAAAATGTTATTTTAGTCCCAAGAGAAATACCGGAGGCTATGTCGAGTAACATAACAGGAGGCTTGTGTAACATTTAAAAAGGGCACCACCATATAACCAAAAGCTGCTACGAGTGCATACACTAAGCCAGGCTTGTTGTATAAAAGGGGTGGCTTACTGTAGGTGGAAATGTCAATTTCTTCAGGGAGCTCGGCCACGTTAACCTCGAAGCGGTCCTGCACGTCGTTGAGCGTCTTGGCGTCCGTCTCGTCTGAGACGAAGGTGACTGCCAGGCCTTTGGTTCCGAACCGGCCGGCGCGAGCCACCTGTAGGACCAGGCAAGAAGGAGGAGAGGGGGGTCAGAGCGGGACAGCTGGGGTTATGCAGGAGTCTCCCATCAATAAACAAGAAACAACCCAAACACTGCGTGTACAGAATAAGAAGAGGACTGACTCTGTGGAGGTAAGTGTCAGAGTCTTCGGGCATGTCGTAGTTGAAGACGATGTTGACGCGCTCGATGTCCATGCCCCGGCCAAACAGGTTGGTGGCCACCAGGATGCGTCGCTGGAAGTCCTTGAACTGCTGGTAGCGAGAGAGCCTGCGGGGGGACGGGCACACGTCAGACCACCGAGGGGCCAAAAGCACAACGTCTCTGACAGACATGGGAGATCAAGGGGAAACCTGGCTTACTGGTGGTGGGCTAATTTAAAACATTTGAGAAAAAAGGATCCCCTAAAGAAATAAAGGACAAAATGCTTAAAGAAGGTGCCTCACAAGGTGACTTATGATCAGAAAAAGAAAGCATCACCAATGGCCTTGGATGACCTGATAACTGAGTCAATGCCTCCCCCTGGTGTCCAAACGGTGGACCTGAAACCATTTTGTGGCACTGCAATTCAATAGAAGAGCCTTCAGAGGACAGGTGAAGCTTCATGTTTTCCCCATTTAACACACCCCTTTGGTGCCCAAAGCCCTGCCTCGTGTCATCCCCCACATTTCTGATGAATTCATTTGTTACCTTTTTTTTTGGATTACACTAAACAGGAAACAAAATAAATGGCGACTAGCTGGCTTTGTACTGCCGTTCCAATTTAGGTTGAATTGTGATTTCCCATTTTTACAGGACAAAAACTCTGATTAAGCATTTGGCATCTTTATTTCTGGAGAGATGAATGATTTATTTCTATGTTGTTGCTGTTGGCCGGGGTTAAAACAAATAGTTTGGCAAAGTGGTACAATTTGGATTTGATCCCGACAATATCAATGTGGGTACGACGTCCTGATTAAACATGATGCCAGCCCTCACCTCTCTTCCTGAGCCATGCCCCTGTGGATGGCGATCGCAGGGAAGTTCTGCTCCACCAGCAGTTGGGACAGCGCCACGCAGCGCTGGACCGACTTCACAAAGATCACCACCTAAACAAAGACACCACACGGCTCAGGGTTTGACCCCACACACACACACTTCCCGGTGTTCATCCCTAGCCAACGCATTGACCGACTTTCAGAAAACAAAAATACAAATCTCAGTCTCATACATTGTATTTGTAAGAAATATAATACAGAGGTACCTCTACCAAAAGCTTCGAACCTCACTCAGATTCTTTATATTAAATTCCCCGAGACACAAATGCACTACGACATTACAACAGAAGAGCTCCGTGCTCCGCTGCAGGCGCTGGCCCTCACCTGGTTGAACTCCAGCACATCCAGCAAGTCGAACAGCTTTCGGTTCTTCTCGCTGTCCTTCAGCTTACAGTAGTACTGCTGTAGGCCGTGGAGGGTAAGCTTGGTCTCGTCGTCCACAAACACCTCCATGGGCTGCAGGGACACACACACACGGTATGAGTCACCGCTGTACCGCCCAATACACAATAGGTGCGCCAGGAGGCAAACCCTTTACTGGAACTTAGGCCACGTCACATTAAACCCATCTTGGTGATGTTTTAAAGCACAACTACACTTCAATGGGTATTAGCGTGGACTAAAGACTCCTCACGGTTATAGTCTTGATTTCTTTATAAGGGTGGGTGTCTACATCGCTGTGCAATTCAGAATCGGCCTGATGACTGATCGGTTAATGCAGCACGGACCGCGTGATGGCGGACTCACATCTTGCATAAACTTGCGGCAGACGGGACGGATCTCCTTGCTGAGCGTGGCACTGAACATCATGCACTGCTTCTCGTGCGGCGTCAGCCGGAAGATGTCCTGCACGTCACGCCTCATGTCTGCCAGGGGGAGAGGAGATGGGTGTTAATGTTGGAACAGCAGCACATGCTCACGTTGAAGCAAAACATTCAATTTGTTACCATAATATTGGGTTCTTGCCACAATTTAAGCCCTGCATTCTAACAAGTAGACATGCATTCTAATTATTTGTATTGTCATTCATGCTACTGTGTACACAGAGACACAACTGGGTATACTTCTTATGTTGTTTCTCTTCAATTTATCTTGTCGTTTCTCTAGGCCCACCTTGATTCTGTCCCCATCATGCAGCCACTTCCTAACAATCTACAGGTTGTTTTTTCAACTTGTACTCGGCACAGAGCAGAGAAATAAAGCACTCCACCTCACAACCCCAAGGCCAAAGAAGTGGGTCTCACCGAGCTGCTCCAGCATCTTGTCGCACTCATCCAGGACAAAGTGTTTGACGTTCTTCAGGTTCAGGGTCTTGTTGCGGATCAGTGCCAGGATGCGGCCCGGCGTGCCCACCACGATGTGGGGACAGTTCTTCTTCAGGACGTCCTCGTCCTTCTTGATGGCCATGCCACCGAAGAACACGGCCGCCTTGACAGTTGGCATGTACTTGGAGAAGCGCTCGTACTCCTTGCTGATCTGGAAGGCCAGCTCTCGTGTGTGACACATGACCAGGACCGAGACCTTGGGTCGGTGGGAAGAACAGAAAGTCAGTCAATCCCAGTCAGCTTCAACATTTTAAATACTTTCGATTGGTAGGACAAAAACGGTAACTCGGTAGAACTAAAAATCCTGCCGTCTCCATGCCCCTCTTACTGCATGAAATGTGAAACTTTCTTTTGAGGTGGATGATTCTTCTTGAGCCAGACATCGTCAAACATATTTAAGCATGACAAATTGTCCTGAAGCTCTCAGTTCATTTTCAATTTCAGAGGGGCGTTATCACAGGGTATCTCCGGGTTTCAGCAAGTCAAATTTAAGACTTTAAGACCTTTTTAATACCACCTTGAATGAAATTTAAGACCTAAAACACGCGATGGTGGGGGTTAGCAACAGAAGCGAGCCAACTTCGTAAGCCAACTTTCCTTTAATTTGCACCTACCCATTGTCGCAGACTAGCTAGCAAGCACGCAGATAATCGTTTATATATGCAGCTAGCAAGAAAGAAGCCTCTCTATATGTCCTTCCTGAAAAGTCCCTAGAGAAAAATAAAAAAATATATAGTCCTGCCCCGACGAAATTAAGACCTTGAGCTAAAGTATTTAAGACCAGCATATGACATTTGTAACGAATTTAAGACCTTTTAAGACCTTAAATTTAGAAACATGTATTTAAGACTTTTTAAGGATGCGCGGACACCCTGTATCAGTAGGCGCAGACCAAATTGCCTCTGAATGTAATTGATGGACCTACAACCAATCGGAGCACATGTGAGGTGTGAGGCATCAGCAGCAGCCAACTTGGTTGTTTATAATATTAAAAACAGGCCTCAACAACCCTGCTCTGTATAATCATCATAAAGACCCACTAGTTATCAACTGATATGTCGGCTGTATTTTTTCCTTTGGCATGATTTACAGTTCAATTTAGAGACAGTTCAATAAATGTTCACTTTTTTTAATTGAGACATTGTAAAAATTTGTCATCATCATTGTGTCATTTTTATGATGTATATTGAGGGAGGCTTAGCCTGGAAATCCAGACCCACATCTAGAAAGCTGTAGGGTCTGGTAACGCGTAATGAAAATGGCCCAACTCGAGGGGTGGCACCAAGCATGCATTTGAAAATTTCACTGGATAACACACAATGGATAACACTACAACCAATCAGAAGAATACAAGGGGTGACGTATCCAGACAAGCAGAGCTAACCAATAGATAAGACCTTTGCCCTATCCAGTCGGTAAAACAGCAACACCTATAACTAATACATCAATGTGATTGGTTAATGTTCTGGGCCAGGGGAGGCCCAGAATATACACAAGTATGTTGTTGGTTCCCAGAGTGACTCAAAATTTTAATTGTGCTCTCTCGAGAACTCCGGATTTCCAGGGCAGCAACGACTCCAAATATCAGCTAAGAAAATTAGCATCGGAGTATCGGTCATCGGCTAAACCACCCCATACAAAATAAACGGTTTTGAATTGCCCCAATCAGGCCTGGTCTTCTGGACATCAGTCCCAACCGGAGGGGATGCATAGGCCAGAGCAAAAAATATATATTTTCCCTAGCCAGGCTTTACTCCAGACAAACTTAATGACGGACTACTAAGTATTCATGAACTCACCTGTCCGTCCACAGGCTCAATCTGTTGCAGTGTGGCAAGTACGAACACGGCCGTCTTGCCCATGCCGGACTTTGCCTGGCACAGGATGTCCATGCCAAGGATGGCTTGAGGAATGCACTCGTGCTGGACTGAAAAAACAACGCATTTAACTGTTAGCAATATGGCCCACAAACAATTCAGAGTTCATTCAAGTTCTAGGGTGGGGCATCATTCGAGACCAGTTCATAGTCACAATGTGACCCTCATACCATGTTGCTATAAGTCAACTTTTCTCATGAAGAATTGTTTGAATTGGGACGATGGACAGCTTAAGCATCTAAAGCGGCCAATTAAGTATCTAACAAAATTGGAACACCTCACAGCATATTAATAGATTCTAACACACTTGCACCATTTTATAATAGCAGCCACCGACTATTCTCTGCCATTAAAGTGTGCGCTGTACAGAATTCATATGCCACTCACCTTCTGAAGGATGTTCAAATCCACAGTCAACGATGGCTCTGAGCAGCTCTGGTTTGAGCAGGAAGTCTCTGAAGCCAGAGCTGTGGATGGAAACGTAGGACCCCTTGACCTCCTTCTTGCTAGCGGGGGCCACGCTCTCGGGGGCTACCTGAGGCTCCTCTTCGTCCTCGTAGTCCAGCAGCTCGTGGTCAACATCAGTTTCTGCCATGTTTTCTATAAGAGGACAATAAAGGTTGCAATGAAATTCCATGCAGGAGGAGAACTGGAATGCCGTGAATCTTGGTATTTGGTTAATAGCTTGAACTCTTGAATTTGGATTAAAATTTGGTTTGCAACAGGTATTGATACGGCATTATTAACTGTTCAAAAGTAGACCCCGTGACCTAATATACCTGCATCTTGGGGAATATTCTGAGATTGTAAAAGAGATAAAGAAATGTGAACAACTGCAATGTTTTATTTAGAAACGTAGTTTGTTGTTACCCATGATTGAAGAAACTATCTAAAAAGCTCTATTTACGCCTTTTGCGAACAGGCCTCAGCCCTAAAAATAAATCCTGTTACTTGTTAAACCTTCGTCCAAAACTCTGAATCCGCAACGAAATATGACAATAAATTGAAACCATACGACCAATTTTAAAACCTGGCGATCTGCAACCAATCGAACAATATAGATCACTTTCAGCCACTTCATTCATAAACAATGGATTCTCCTACACAATTCTCATTCATCCCCGGTGACTAGCGAGCTAACGGCTAGTTAGCATTTCTCCAAAGGGTCGTGTTGTTCAATGAATCTAGATTTTTTTAAAAATAAACAAATGGCGTCGAAAGGAAAACTCTTCGGTTTTCAAAAGATAAAAAACTATGTAGCGAAAAACATTACCAGTATTGAAACTCTTTAACGTTACAAAACGCAGAACGCCTGCGACATGACTAGCCAACACGCTAGCGCCAGCTATGCACAAGACCATTTGCTCAAGAAACCCTCAGATAAAATTCTTATTTTCCAATACAGATTCCTGTTCGGGTGGGACAATTAATGAACATTGTTTAAATAAATGTATATAACCGTACTGTAAAAGGTTAATATAACTCCATATTCACTTACGTTTTGCGTTATCTCGAAGCTGCTTCGATGTCAATGTTCCCTTGTAGCTAGCTAGCAGCGAGTGTTCCCATGCAGTCCGCTGCCGCTGGCTTCCGGTGGCAACAGGATCGACCGGACGGAGCCCGATTGGTTGGTTCCATTAGTTTCGGTCTCCACTCATTTCTGCATTGTGGTGGCAGTTGGCTACCAAGGTAGTTTTGGGGAAAATAAAGCTAAATAATGCAGAGAATGTTAATACACACGAGTCTGTCTCTAAAGTATTTATTAAATAGTAAACGCCGATGATTTGCAATTTTTACACCCAAATAGGAATGTTCATCATCGAGTGTATAAGATTAATTACGAAAACTCTCGGTTGACCAAGCCTTCCCTTATTGCAAGCAGTTATTTAATAAGAAGTCATACGAAAGGAGTTGAGATTTCAATGTTGTCCTCTCGATGGCGGTGAATGTTTTTCTTTCTCCCAACAGAGGGCAATATGTCCACCTCAAATTGCTAGGAGATACAGATGACTTGTATGATCTATCTATATTATCGCCCACCCTTCAATCATTCGTCCTACATATTTAGTACTGAATGAATATAGGCCTATATAGCTCCCATTAAATATATCTGGTTCATATCGACTTAAGATAAACCGTAGGCCTATGTGAACTCTACATCAACAAAAAAAAATGTTTTTGTCATATTCTAATGATTATTATGGAACTGTGTATTTGCAACGCAAAGGTTATTTCTGTCGAACGTGTAGTTGTGTCAATCTTATCTACAAATACACCTGTGAGTCCCGCCTTACCGCAGAATAAAAGTAACACGTGATTGGCTTATGGTGTTGCCCTGGCTTAGATAGATCCGGGGATTGGTCTTTGACGCGTCAATCACATCTTATTTTGCAACGTGATTGGCTTGCCCCACCTCGTTGAATATATATCAAAGATCGGCTGTCTTTATGATTTGTCTTAGGCAAATGATTCATGGCACCTTCCTCAGAGGCCTATGCAATGGCAGGCAGTTTCACTACCTGCCCTGTGGCTTTTACGGTGTTATTCTGGAAATCGTTTGAGAAAGAGTGATTTCTAAAGGAAATGATCTCCTCTTCTCCATTGATGCCGCACACGCACGGTGTTTCGCCAATGGGTTCTGCCGGACGGAGCGCCGCTATGGCATAGTGCGGATCGGTCTGTACGCGGACCGGGGACGCTTCTAAGCTATTTCCTATCCAATAATCTATCAGGGCGATTAGCTATTTGCAGCCGGCTGACTCTGGAGACGGGTCCCTCCAAATCCGAGTGCAGAAAGACAATGAAGGTAGGCGTCTTTTTTTATATAGGCTTTATTTGAAGCGTTGATAAGATCATCGCTGTTTTTATTAATATTATATTCCGTATCGTATCCGAGGCAAATATATCATATATGGCGTGATAACAAATGAGTCGTTGTTAAAGAATGGGGAGACATGGTCGTTTAAACCATAGTTATGTCTCAGCAGCCTCATCTTTCATTAGCTGCCTTGTAAAATTCCGCTGTACAACATGCCTATGAAGAGACCGCACGTAGGAAGAGCTTATTCCTTTAGGTTTGTATCATCAACCATTCCGATTGGCTGTTTATAACAGTGGTCTATTTTTTTATGCGGGTACACAATGATGGAGGTTTTAAAATCGATGGCATTACACGCTGCTAATGACAATGTTCTGTTTGCGAATGATGTAAAACCCAAACCGACGGTCGACTGCGGTTTCTTTAGGCCCGTAATTCCCCGAGCCCGGTCATCGGCTTGACTCAGTCCGACTGTTCAGTGTGCCATTACTAAATATAGGCTTCAAGCAGCCTAGTCACTATAGAACCCGATACTAGCGGCGCTCATCTGCTTTGTATGCAGCCGTGCCATCGCAAACCATGATAGCACTATGAGTCACCTTCTTTAATATTCGATTTTCATATTATCAGCTGACATGTTTCAGGCTTAAAAGTAGCCTAGGTACAGTGTACAGGCATATATTCAACTTTGGCGAATCAAGCTTAGGCTACTGTAGGCCTATTTGATATAGTCTCATGATGTGACTGGTGATCTTTTTGTCATCATTCGGGATATTATTAATTAGGTGTATAGCTAATCATCCCTTGATCGAATCGTTCGAGTAAGCGGGACATCGTCGCTTGTTCGAATAAAATATAAAAGAGGTGGCGGAATGATCGACTGCCAAGTCTTCCTCTGTCAAGTAAAGCAACCATCTGATGCTCACATCCTCGTGACCTTGTTTCTTAGCAGTTACCTATCTCATAGAGCTAATCTGTCTTCATCTCTTCTCATGCACAGGCACACACAGACATGCACCACGCACGCCAACAAACACTCACTCACACAAACACACATACTCACGACAGGCACATCAACATCGTGCACACACATGTAACCACATACACACACGCACACAAATTATCCACATACTGCTGTGAACCTGTTGGTCCATGGTTCTGCTTTAAGCCCATAGGTCGCCAGTTGGTACAATCACAGGCTTTGTGTTTATCTGTGTGTGTGTGTGTGTGTGTGTGTGTGTGTGTGTGTGTGTGTGTGTGTGTGTGTGTGTGTGTGTGTGTGTGTGTGCATGTGTGTGCAAGTGTGCGTGTGTGTGTGTGCGTGCGTGTGTGTGTGTGTGTCTAAGTGTGTTTGTGTGT
>OOFH01095892.1:3100-15962 GCA_900323355.1 Merlangius merlangus
TAAAAAAGGAGTCAGCCATGTAGATTATATTTATGCACTTCGCTTTCACTCTTTTGAATGACTTTTAGTCATTTGATTGTGTATGTCTTTTGACCCTAGTTTGCTCCAGCGCCTCACCATTGGAGGTTTAATCACATTAGTCCGCTGACTCATGTGTAGGCCTATGTAGGGCCGGGGATGGGATCCCAACCAAGCACTCCTGCTCTGTCAGACGGGTGACACGGTCGCTTGGCAGACGGCGCAGAAGAGTGATTCAATTTTAGAATTTGAGGTTTCACTTTTTTTTCTTCTTCCTCGCCTCTTTAATCCGTCCTCCAGCTCGGAGCGTGGAGAGATGGAAGAAGGGACTTGGACGCAACTCAAGCCAGAGTGGCGTACGCTCCGAGGCCCCTCCGCCGTGGTGCCGGGCCATGAGTCACGTTACATCATCATCGCAAACTAAACCTCGCCAACGCTCACAATAGGCCCCCACGTTGTTGAGGCTGGAAAATGATGCCTTCCCTGTTTAGAAAATGTGGCTTTTCTTTACCTCTCAGATGGCCCACATTGTTGATTTCTATCGTGAGGCGTCACGCTGGAACAATAAAAGTAGATTTACAGCGTACGAGGAAAATAGAGCAGGGGAAAATGGAAAGTTACCCAGATTTTAATTTTTTTCGGGTTGTTTTTCCTCTCTGTTGCCGTGGGGATTTAACGTTGCTTTCCCGTTCAAATCAGTTTTGAAGCAAAAAAATATGAAAAAGCCGATGACTTTTTGAAAGCGTTGGGTATTAAATATGATATATTGTCTCAACCGGGCGCATAAAGGCCGTAGAGAGAGAAGTGATGATGCCAACCATGTGTTTCCATCCAACCCCTACAGCCTCTGGTTCTCTCCCAGAGAACTCTGAGCTGCTTGAGTTTCTACATCAGCTCAGGGCTGTGGAGAAACTCTAGGGAAGGAAATACGATACGGGCTTCTTTGCTAAGTAACCATTCTGTGTTTAAAAAAAGGCTGCAATTTATCCGGGAACTGCCACAACACTTTGGACATTTTTATAGACCACATGATTGATCGATTAATAGAAAAAATGATCCATATCCTATATATATGTCATATGCATGTCTAATGTATGTAATATGGTGATGTAGTCTTCCTAGTGCAACACATTGTCTGTGGTGTCTTTGTACTTGTACCCTCTGTGTGAAACAGTCACCTCCACCATGAATGACGGCGTGTCTGTCATCAGAACAGCTGGTGTATACTATACTCCCATTACTAGCGCCAGTATTTGTCTGTACACTCAAACTCACACTCAGTGTGTGTGTGTGTGTGTGTGTGTGTGGACGCCTCCGGTGTCTTCTGCTGCATATAGTGGTTGAGGTTATGCCCCCCCCTCCGTGTTAAACGATGTCATCGACCACGATGACCTCATCAGTTTGCTCTCCTGTCCTAACACTTCACAGAGGGAATGTTCCAGAAGACGGAGCCCACTGTGAAATTGACTGTGATGATTATATGTTGGTGACTTGGTGGCACACGCCACATAGTTACCCAGAGCAACATTTGGGAAGGAAAACCATATTTTGAGACTTCGGGAGAGGAATATCTTCGTAATACTTCGTCCCGCTATGACAATAATTGTATAGTATTTTATTTGCTGGATTATATCCATTGGGAGGGAGAGAGGGAGGGAAAGAGAGGGAGTGGGAGAGACTACATTTCCCAGCATTCCTCTGCATGGAAGCCAACTAGTCATTTGCTTCTTTATGGTAAATTAAACTTGATACAAATTGTATGGAAGATATAGGGGTATGGCTAGGCTACCAATAGCTAGCCTTGCTCCTCCATTGGAATATACAGTATAGGGTAGTGTAAAACACAAGTCCATATTATTTTGTCCAACCTCTGTCACTGTACCTCTGTACAGTGCTGACCGTGTGAGTTTGTAATAATCAAAGAGTCTGTCTCTCTTTGTGTGTCTCTGTTCTCTAGTTGAAAAGAAGCCTGCTGATCCGGCCAAGATGAGCGTCGCGTCCAAAAAGTCAACTGATAAGGTTCGGTTTACGTCTACCTCCATGGGATACTTTGCATTATTGTTTACTTTGTGCAAGTCACAGGCATGGATGTACACGTGCACTTTTTTGTGTTTTGAACAACTAAAGCTCAACAAAATGTTTGTGGTCTTTACTACTGACTACTACTGACATTTTTTCCTGCTGCAATGAAACAATATGCATGCATAAGGGCTGAGTAGTGGCGTGGTTAGGTAGAGGGTTTGACTCCAAGAGCTGAAGGCGTCCCCGAGCAAGATGCCCTGACCCCTACCGGTGCTTAGATGACATGTGACCGTAGTCACCATAAGTCATACACGCATCTCCAGAATGACGGCACGACATGGTGAATAAGTGGGCTTATACGGTCTGGGGAAATACTAGATTCTGATTGGCTGCAGGGCGTGCATTAACCCTCTGATATACGGACACCTGCTGAGTAGTTCTAGTCAAATTGTCTGTTCAGCCTTCAAAACGAGAGCTGGTAAATTGTGAAAAATGCATTAAACTGTTATCAGAAAACGCGGTTATATGCTTTAGACCCTATAGTATCTGTGGTATAAAGGCTGGGACGAATTTCAAATTATAAATATGTACACTTTATGTTGAAAGCGTAGACCGTCGCGGTTCCCATTGGAAACAAATGGCGCGGTGAATCGCGACCCTAGAGTATCTGTGGTATATGCATGTGCATAACGTTAGCTCTCTGGCTCATAGTAGAGCGGACTAGAATACCTCCCGTTGCCAAGTCATAGCTAAGGTCCGTCCTATTTACTGGAGGAATGAACAACGTTTCCGTTGCATAAAAACCTTACAGGAGGGTAATGCTTGTTCCAGGTATTAAACCCTGAGGCGTTACAAGGGAAACTAAGGTATGGCTTGTATAAAACAGTTTATTTGGATTGTAAAACTCATGAAAATATAAAAGTCTTAATTTATTTTCTTTGGCAAGTGACCATGGTATAAGCGGGATTATACCATGGTATAAGCGGGATTATACCACCAATTCCATTATCAGGAATTAATGGACTTCGTGTTGCCCATTAATTCCTGATAATGGACACCTTGTCGGGCATTATCCCTTGCATAAAATATGATGAGGTAAAATATGAGGTTCCATAAAAGCTCCAGGAGGGAGGACCAGACTTTGTCACCCGGCAGGTCTCCTCTGTGCGAGTCGTGAATTCAATCCACGCACAGCGGAGACCTGGCGGGTGACAAAGTCTCGTCCTCCCTCCTTTTTAGTTTCCTTCCTTTCATCCGTCTGGGTTCATCTGCTGCAGATTATTCCATTATCAGCACTCCCAGAGACGTTCGACCGAGCCGCAAAGCCAGGCCGCACCTGGTCAGACCCACCGGCCAAAGTCTCCCGGCTGAGAACGGACTGTTCTGGGATTTTCCCACCGAATGGGAGGACAAGGAAAAAAATAGGGTCTTTCTAAACGCAAACCACACTCGAGCAGATGTGGAGGTTTACAAAAACTCAAAGCACATATTATAATCTGTAATAATTTGGACAAACAGCAACATGTCTGTTAGGACCATATCAAAGATGATGATGCAAACAAAACACCTGTAGTGTGTGTGTGTGTGTGTGTGTGTACGCGTGCACGCGTGTGTGTGTGTGTGTGTGTGTGTGCGCGTGCGCCTGCATAATCAGGACTATTAGAAGGAGGCCCGGACACACACTCATCTGGGACTGTGGATGACGTTCCCATGCCTGCTATGGTTTCCGTGGTGACGGTTGGGTTTTGCCAGATGTACACTGCCGTTTGTAGAAGTGCTAACTGGGCCTGCTCAGAGCTGCTGGCCCGCCGCCAAGACCTGACCATAGTGAACTCCGAGGGCAACAACCCCACCACTCCCCACTTCAAACCCCCTGGAACCCAGCACTCCACCAGCGGGATTAACACCTCATCACACTCTGCGCTCTCTCTCTCTCACCCCCCTGCTGTCTTTATTCAGTTATCTATTTCTTGCTTGTTGGGTTTTGCTTTTCCTTCAGTCCCTCACCACCATATGTTAGAGGGCCAGTGAACCTGAAAACGTTTTTGTTTTAAACATGCTTATGTTTTATATTAGCGTCAACATAGTAATCGATGTCCTTTTGTTACTGTAATGAAAACGCTATTGAGGGAAAACTGGCGTAAAATCCATTTGGCTGTTGAGCTCTCGGTGCAGCGTTCTATGGCCTTGTCTGAGGGAGGGTTAAGCTTCACTGATGTTTATATTATAAAGCCACGGAGTGTGACTCATTTCATGTACAACATCGTTCATTATAATGCACATACACAACGACATACTAAAACAGTACAAGGTTGGTGTGGGTCGTTATTGTGGGTATAACACGGCCCCCCTCCCAAGAACTCAGCATAAAATGTTTATTCCAATTTAGCTGGAATAGGGAGTTGAATTCCCCTTTCGGTAGATGGTCTCTTTCACACTTCCTTGTAATTTCCACTAAGGCCCCCACTGCGAAATATGTCTCATGCACGCCATTTTCCCGGCATGGTCCGCACGTTTACCTTGCCTGAGGTAAATCCCCCGCTTGAGCTAGCACCCCAATTTACCCTCCCAGACCCTACACACATTGGCGGTTTCATTCTGATGTAAATGCGATAAGACTGCTCCTCAGTTCCAGGGGTGGGACTTGGGTAGAGGTGTTGCTGTGCTGTCTCTACAACAGAGACAACTGTCATGGCAATTTCCTTTAACAGACATTGCGTCTAGGAAAGATGAGATTTCTAAATGCAAAAAGCACATAACACTTATACACAAATATAACCTAGGTTTAATGCATGCATACATTAGACTCCTCTCTTGCAGAGTGAGTCCAGAATACAGTTTGACAGAGCAATTTATACAGTTTCCAATCCTCCCCATATTGCAGATGTCAATAATCAAATCAGGTAATGTTTACCCAAGACACAGAGTTGCCTGTGTTCCCATCGAACAAAAGAGTGCACAAGAGGATGTCCTATCCCTTGTGACCGTTTTACCCAAGTACGACGCTTAACGTCACGATTGATTCTGAGGAAGGCAGGCCGGTTACCCATAGAAAGGGGTTTGCATTTAGATCCCACTGAAGAAGGTAGGAAAACTGACCAGAGCAAAAGGGTTGACATTTTGACGACATCACTCACTCCAGCGGTGAGGTGGCTGAACCTAGCACAAAGGTCAATACATAGATGGCACTGAGGAGAAGCAGGATGGCAAGACAATGCACAGAATGGAAAACAGATAGAGAGAGATAGAGAGAGGCGGTCGTAACACCTGTTCTCTGTCATGACCACCTCTCTCTCTATCACACCTGTTCTCTGTCATGACCACCTCTCTCTCTCTACCACACCTGTTCTCTGTTGCGTAAGTCTAGTGATGACATCCGCCTTGAACATTGAGATCAGAAACAGCAGGGAGGAGATAGTTCACCTTCCATTAAGGCGTGTCTCTTTGGGAGAGATTAACACCTTGTTGTGGTGTTTCCTCACCCAGGGGCCCTGACCCCACTTTGGGCTGCGTTCCTGTCTTTTAAAGGATCATGTCGTTCTGGAGGATTTAACCATCGTACCGGTCTCTCCCAGCTTTACTAAAGCCGCTGCTTACAGTATCATTTTTGAAAATTTGGTTATTGTATTCTGTACAATATTTATTCACACATTTTGTAAGGCTAAATATCCCTTTATATAAAAACAGACTTCTTATTTGCAGCCTAGGGCAAACTACATGTTGACACATTTATACAGATGCTGTAAAGATGTTGATGATGAGGCTCAAATGTGTGTAAATGTGTGGGCAAGCAGATGCAGAGCAGTGGGGGTTTGGGGCTCAAGTTTGGGGCTTGTTTAAGTTTGGGGCTCAAGAATATCCTGTCCTCAGAATGGGGTCACATGGTGAAAAAACGTATGGAACCAATGTCCCAGTGTCTTCAACCCACAGGGGTTGCGTCTTGTTCCCAGTGAAGTCACTGGGGCAGGCTTCTCAGTCATGTGGTCAGGCCGGACTCCAACCCCACCACAGAAGGTCTTGGGTTTCCATCAGCACTGACTTTGGTTTTTAATTAGCAAACAGCATCTGCAATGAAGCATATGGATGTCCAAATCTGATATTTTGATTTAGACTTTGTTAACGTAATTACATATAATTAATATGCATTTAGTGATAATTTACTGTCTTATAATAGCGTGATTGCATATATTCTCTGGTTGTCTCCCGGCAGGGAAATCAAGCCCTGAACCCTGCTAGTATTAATGTCCTCCTCTACTTGTTGAGACACAAACTATTGTTGCTGTTAACAGGTTTTCTAACATTTCTCAACTCTGGCCAACCACTTTTTTCCTTTTCACGCTCTGTTGATTTCCCTCCTCTGCTGGAGGGCTGCAGTGTTTTCTGGTTTTCCTCGGGGGTCTCTGCGGTCCGATTCCTCACAGCCAGAGATCTGTCCAGCTGCACTACTCCTACTCAAATCTGAAACAAAAAAAGACTGCAGAAAAACTCTCAAAAACTTTGTTCATTAGTGAGTGGATTCAGCTGGGATTTCCATCCCTGACCCTACCGGTACAGGTCTCACGGTACATTACGGTGTGGAAAAGTTTACTTCAGTTGAGCATGATTGACTATGCAATCATCTTTATATGTTATATATTATGGCTATCTGAGGGAACTGCTGAACATCCAATACAACAACTGATCCCAAAACCAAAATATATAAGTGCAAATGAAGAAGAATCACGTGTAGTTTTCTTGTAAAGCAATGAACAAAGTAGGATTTAAATACACAATTTCCTCATTGAAGTTAAACGGTTCACAAGAAATATACATAGCATAAACAATAGTCCATTTCAGAAAGATGAACATATCTTTTTTATTTAACCTTTATTTATTCAAGGCAGGCCGTTGAATCAGGCTTTCTTTTTCAATGACGCCCTGATTACAACATACACATAAAAACAGAAATACAAATGTACAATAGATACAAACTGTCGGTCAAACAACCAGAAGAACATTTCAATACATATAAATAATACAACGGGACAATAAGAAAGCTGCTAAAAACACCAGCAACCCTTATTTAATGCGACCACTTGAATCATCACCCTGAACGACTCAATCGGGACCAATCGCTCCAGCTTTAGTCCCGAAGTATATTCCATCTGTCAGGAGCATAAAAGTTAACATATCAACATTCTCAGGCTGCAAGTTGAGATGGCGTTGCACGTCGTGCAGAGGACATGCTAACACTACCAGTTAACAAAACAATGGACGCGACATCTGCTGTACACACACTTAGGAAAATGATAACATGATACAGCAGGCTTGGGTTCGGTTCCCTTTCCTCCTGGTGCATTCCATCAAGGTTCTGTACCGCAAGATACCAGCGTAGCCCCCCCTGTAGGACCACTCAATGGCTCCCACTAGGATTATACGGTTTCTGGCTTAAAGAATTATTTGAAATACTCTATGTATCAATCTATTTTTCCCCATTCCCAGTGCTCATCATGATGTGAAACTGAATGCCTTGGATGAACGCAAAGTGATAATAGATGGGAGTAAGAATGCTTTTTATTGGTTTGTGGTTGACTGTGTACTATCAGCATTCTAGGCTGTTGACGATGGTTTGGGATTATTCCGATGTTTTTCAGTATGCTCGATCAATTATTGATATGAATCATTTTTATAATAATGTAATAACAATACAGTTTAATTTGGGCCGTTTTCTATGGCGCTAGCTGTTTTATTATGACTGGGGAATGTTTTTGTGTTTACGCTTCTCCATGAAGATTAAGTGTACACCAAGGGAAACAGGATGTTCCACTAGGATATTTTGTCCTCAGATACCTTGGTAAAGGGTGCTTATAAAAGTTAGTAAAGGAAAATGGATGAGTCTTTTTCAATCCTGGTATTCACTAGGGTTGAATCATCCCAGAGTCAAAGGTTGCGTCAGCTCGGTTTTAGATAAAGTGTAACGCCTTCCCTAAACGTGTCTATAACCCCGGGTTACATAAGGGGTTTGGCGGGGTATATGGCATTCTGAGTAACAAAAGGGCACAGTCTCTAAGGACCAACTGACCTTTTCACCTTTTTTTTAAGGGGGTACGCTTTTACAAGCATGACATGAACAGAGGGGACCTCTTTTTACCGTGATGGATCCCTCACTGGGAGCATTATGGAGGGGATTAAAAAACTCTGCTCCCTAAGTTCGAGAAAGCATTTCTATCTCTATGCATTAATGACTTGTTTTTTCAAAACAGTGTAAATGACCTTCTCCGATGCTCTTTTTCTTGTCTCTCGTCTCTTCTTAAACGGAGAAGCTGGAGGATGAGAGCGATGGTCACCGTGCCAACGACCAGGTGCATCTGCAGCCAATCGAGTTGGCGCAAAGTACAGCCGGTACCAGGTGAGGGTCTCACACTAGTACATGGCACGTTACGGTTACCCTACAAGTTAAAGTACTTGACATGTTGGACTACGTAGAGTGTTGGGCCCAATCCCATTTCTACCCCTTACCCCTTCCCCTTACCCCTCCCCCTTGTTTTGAAGGGGTAAGGGGTAAGGGGAAGGCCTTCCCCTTACCCCTTACCCCTTCAAAACAAGGGGGTGGGGTAAGGGGAAGGGGTAAGGGGTTGAAATGGGATTGGGCCTAAATCATCCCCCAGCTCACACTCATGGTGGAGCTTTCACTTTCCTTCAACGTAAAGGGATGGCATCATGCCACCCGCTGTGGGTTTGATTAGCCATTACGAGCCGTGTGAAAATCGGCCTTTCCCTGTTGTGACATCACTAGTGGGCGTGTCCACCTAGATGTATGCTGGATAGATCAGTCTACCAGCCTACCCGGTGGACTGTGGCAAGTGTTGCTGATCTATCCATCATACATCACGGTGGGCACTCTCACTTGTGACGTCAACCAAATGTAAAGCAGATTTGTAAATGGCCTGTAATGGCCAATCACGCTCACACCTCGTGGCATGATATCACCCCTTTAAGCCTCGGCAACCTTTGACCATCCCTGGAGGGAGGGGGACGTTTCTCAATGCTGGTTCATGCGTACAAAACCTTGACCTTTGTTCGCAGGAATGGGAGAAGAAGTCAACCTCCTAACTGAGGTTGAAGTCCTTCAGCAGGACCCTGAGAGCAACACAGAGACAGACCTGGCCCTGTGGATTAACCCTGCTTACAAGATAATTGGACTCCAGACCAACCGCCCCTGTATCTCTGGAGCTCTCAGCCAGCCCCCACGCCAACAGACACATGCACCCTGAGACGAAGGCCCAGCCCTCCTCCGTGAACGCTACACGACGATCGCGGTTTTAATCATTTGGTTTTTTAACATAAAGAAATGTGAGAGGTGGATGAGGGTGCATTGTAGCCAGTGTTTTGCCATAGAACCCTGCACACATTGAATGTATTTCAATAATAAGGAAAAATAAGGACAACCCCCTATAATGTATCAGACCACTGAAAGAAAGTCCCCGAACCCTGACGTGTTCTGTAGCACCCCCTGCCCAATCAGTTCAGTAACTTTAGCTTGGTTCACATTGTACTGTGGCCGAGATGTAAATATATCTACTCCCTTATTGTTCAATCGTTTGTCTTGTATTGCTAGCTAAACATGCACTTTTTATTCAAATAAATACATATTACTGATGATTCTGGGCGTGATACTTTCTGACTATATTGGTATGTTTTTTTAACTGGAGAAATTGCCGAAAGTATCGACATTTTCCATAAGCAAGTCTTCCAAACCACTCACTCAAGACGCAAACTGGCAGAGCCTTCAGGGACAACTGAAATGACCTTTGGAGAGAACGAACGCAACCAACTCCTCGTAAAATATTCTATTGAAAGTTTTGTAGGCTAAGCCATACTTCTCATACTTTTCTCACCTTTAAAGATCCCATGGCATGAAAATTTAACTTTTTAGGTTTTCTAACATCAATATAAGTTCACCTAGCCTACCTATGCTCCACCAGTTGCTAGAAATTTTGTTGGGTGTAAAACGAGCACTAGGCATTCTGCGCCGCCTTTGAAAAAACGAAGCTCAGACGCGCCGTTTAGGAATTATCCCCGTATGTCGTCATAAGGGGAGATGCCACCTCCCCTTTTTCTGCCTTGCCAGCCCAGAGAATTTGTCCCGCTAATGAGACAATGACCTACGACCGTGCGAACGCCACGTGTGTGTGTGTGTGATGAATAACAAAGAAGTGTTGTACACTTCTTTGTTGTTTGGATAACGGTTCTGCTGTTGGTGTTATGGCGCATAACACGACGGTTCTTTGACGTCTCTGGTATTTCCACAACAAAACTCTAGCTGGGGTTATCTCAGCCATGGTTGAGAAGGAATTGGGGTAAAAGAACATTAGTTTTGACTCCCATGGGACATGGGACATGGGAAATGGAGGAGAAAGGGATTGCTGCCCGCGGTTGTCTCCTGCCGGAGTCCTGCTGTCCGCCGCCCGCTGCCGCGAGGCACCACCACCCCAAAGCAACCCCGCCCGGCAGTGGGAAGCCGGCAGCGGGCAGCAAGCAGCGTGCGGTTCAGTCTACTTCAGAATGATGTTGAAGTGGAAGAACCAGAGACGTCGAAAGAACCCGACGCAGTCGTTTGTGATTCATAATGTCGTCTGGAGGTGCACACAGCTTTTGGCCGCCGGAGCACCCGGAGTGTTCTAGAATATTGACAGAACACGCCTAAAGGCTGTGTGCGCCTCGCCATTGCGTTACATCCACTGTAAACAGAGCGCACAGTACCGTGGCTGCAGGCTGCTCAGGGCCACACCCCCACCCTCCTCCTTGACCCGCCTCCATATCCATAAAGTAGTATGCCATGGGACCTTTAACAGTTTATATTTTAGACCCACCTTCACTCTATGAGCTAGCCAACCAATCTTCTGAACCGAACCTGAAAACCTTAATCAGACCAAACAATAGCCAAGATTAGTTTGCCGAAGCCAATAATGGCCGACTACAACCACTTACCACAGCTAGCCAAAAATCCGACTTGCCCCATTAGCTCTATCGGCTTTGTAATCCACTCTGTCCCTGAAACCAAGACTGATCCTGTCTCTACCTGCCCAAGAATCCTAAACTCTCGAGATATTTACTCTTAAAGAGATTTACGCTAACATGTCGCCATGATGCTAACCCTTCACACTCCTAACTTTAGTTTTTTGCCCAACGCCAGAACTTGTTCTCCTTAGAAAGGTACAAATAAAGATTTGTTTGAAGTCCAGACAAGCGTTCACTATTTATTTTGAAACGTCCGATTCTTTTCATAATTAGACCTCGCCATTATTAGTCGACTGTTCTTCAATAGGGCCCAGAGGACAGCCTAATGGAAATCTATTTTTCTGTAGCCCACATACAAAGCGCCATAGATAGATGAATAGGCTTCATATAGGCAAGAACTATGACATAATGCTAACTCTGTTCAGACCCAAAAATAAATATAAATATAGATTTGCTTTTTTTTAATCAAGTGGAAAGTTTAACAATTCAATTTGGGAGAAAAAGGAAAATATTAAATAATAAAAATGAATGAATGCAAAATGTAATTGCGATCCCAGTGGCGATGAATAAACTCTAATAAACATAACGGCATTATCTGCGCTTAAAGGTTTCTGAAGACCCTTTCTGAAGCATGAGGGCGACTCAGTTTGGAAATGTACAATTGTCGCCTCTCACTCTCTTCTTCACTGTAATCAATGACTTACACCAAACGTCCATTATTTGGCGGTGTGAGTCTGTGTAAACACCAGTATATTATTCATGTGCATGTATGTGTGTTTGCGACCCTATCACCAGTGTATATGCATGTGTGCTTTCATTTGTTGCGTGGTTGTTTATCTGTTGTGTTTGAATGCAGTCTGTGTTTAAACGGTGCGTATGTGTGTGCCCGCCTGAGGGCCTGAGTATGTGTGTTAGGGTTAGGGTTAGGTGTGTGTGTAGCGTGCATGAGGGCCTGAGTATGTGTGTTAGGGTTAGGGTTCGGAGTGTGTGTAGCGTGCTCTCATGCCTTGTGTCCGGCCTGCCTCCTGCGGTGCAGCTTGTAGTGGCTCAGCAGCATTGCATGGTTCCCCCCCCCCGGCCGGCCCTTCCTCTGCTGGGGGTCTGGTCTGGGCTGGTCTCCCCTGCTCCTCCTCTGCTGGGGGTCTGGTCTGGGCTGGTCTCCCCTGCTCCTCCTCTGCTGGGGGTCTGGTCTGGGCTGGTCTCCCCTGCTCCTCCTCTGCTGGGGGTCTGGTCTGGGCTGGTCTCCCCTGGACCAGCGGCTCTCTGGAGGACACGACCAGATGTGAACCAGTACAGCAGCTTATGGCTCTCTGTTAATAGTCTGGTCGACTGAAATACCGCGCACAAGGAAGGAACTGATAAGTAGGAAGGATAAGTGACATTTGATGATGTGTGGCAGTCTTTTTTCAATAAAGTTTACATTTAGCCTACAAGTTACAATTATATTATATTTCAACTACCGGTACTCATATTGTGTAGATAGATATATTATTTTGTAGTTTCATTATTTTCACAAGAAACCAGTACATTTCTGCCATGACACCTGCATGGCACCATTGAGCAAAAGCTGTTAGCCCATTTCAGCCAATAGTGGGCTGGGATTTGGTGTGATATCCCTTTAACTTACTGGTTTCACACTGCGGTCCCTCAAAGTCCTGGCAATCACAGCGGAAGCTCCCTCCTAATAGGCTGCAGATTCCGTCATTCATGCAAGGGTTTGGCTTACACGGGTCCATTGGTTTCTTCAACTCTGATTGGAGGGTTACAAGCTCAGGGTTAGGAGTAATAAAATGCCTCCTTGTAAACTTACAATGATGTGCGC
>OOFH01095925.1:5176-16372 GCA_900323355.1 Merlangius merlangus
ATAAAGGGCTTTGACCGAATCCCCCGAAGAGACCCACAGGGGTGCTCCCACGTCCCGCTCCGCTTTGTTCTGCTCTGCGCCGGGTGTCCGGTGTCATAAATGGAAACTGCACCTGAACAGAGTGAGGGAGAGAGGACTGGGGGAATCAGGGGGTAAAGTACATGGAACGTCAGGGGATAAGCCGAGGCAAAGGGAGGGAGTGTAAGAAGTCTATATACGACTCGACCCGACTTATTTGCACTGCCCTCTTTCTCACACCACAAAAGAAACGATCGCATCAAGCCCCCGGTCACCATCTCTTTTAGACATGACGTCATACTCTTTGTGAGAACAGGAAAACATTGGAGGTGTAAAACAAAAATCACTATAAAACAAAAAAGGTCCATCTATAACAAATCTACTGGGCTTAGGGAGTCTTGGACGAGGTCAGCCCTCGCAATTCTCTCCACTATTTATACATCTTTCATGTCAGCGGTAGCCCTCATGTTTTTAACACGCAGTTGTCCAGCTCCGCAGCGCCTTCTTAAAAACAAAAAAGATCCCTCCTCCTCCACTATTTCATACCTATAAACATTTTTATAATGCAATGGTTGTTCGGACACAACATACGTCATTTCTCAATCCTAATAACATCCTTGACATATTCCATTTTTTGGGGCCTCCACACAGGCTACAGAAGCCCTGCTCGAAAATTCTTATGAGTTTCTCCAGAGTTTGGAGAGTGTGCACTACTACTTCTATTAGACCTCATTACTGCTTTGACACAGTAGATCATGCGATACTCATTGATCCAATAATGGATTTGCTATTGGCTGAAGACCTTTTAAGCTGGCTCACCTCAAAAAAAAAAAGAGTTACATTTTCTACATTTACATGCCCACTGGGTCAAATAATATAAAAAATATATTATTCCAGTGTTACGAAGATGATACAAAGCTTTACCTCCCCCTAAGACCTGATGGCCAATACAGAGGATCTCCATCATGAGGACATAACCCGCTAGATGGCCAAAAAAAGTTCTACAAAAAAATCTGAAAGTTTTATTTGGCTCTCCTGATTCCACAGACAATAAGTCAAAACCTTGGCCAGGTTAAACTGTCTGCCAAAAGTCTTGGCCTAGTATTTGATATATTATCACCAATATTTATTCTTATTTCATAAATTCGAATAAGTTATCCATGATTTTGTCTCGACTGGATTACCCCCTACACTTTGGTGACTCTTAAATAGTCAAGGATCCTGCTGACAGGCTTCTGATTGCTCCAGGAAGAGGGACCACATGACCCCTGTGCAGGCCTCTCTTCAATGGCTCTCCATGCGCTTTGTGGGGTGTTTATAAAGTTAGCACCTGTCAATTTGGCTGTGTGTGTGTGTGTTAATTTATTGTTGCCCTGTTTAGACATCTATCCACTCTGATAGGTGGTTTCTTTCACTGTGTACCCACTATGCGATATCTTTGCACTGTGCAGGGATTTCATCAACTACAGTTGTTTGTTTTGCTCTAAATTTTATTCGACTGTTTTTAATAAAGCACCAGCATTGGGTCACGAAATTCTCTGTAATAGTCCCAGCCTTTTGTGTTTAACTGAAAAAGAAGCAGTATAAAAATGCAATAATTGAATTGAGTTGAGGATGTACTACAAGGTAGGCCTATTATATATAGCATACAACAATGGTATTGCGTTCAATATTTTCCAATCAATTATCTACTAAAGCATAAAATGGCTTACATTATCTCTTGTACGCAGATCAAAAGTTGTAGGCTGTACGGTATTCCCCACGTGCAACGTTTATATCAAGGGAAATAAAAATAAAACATGTTCAGTTATCAATAACTGCTTGTTTGCTTCAATCGTCCAGTGGAAACAGTTTATTATTCAATCTTTAAGTATTATCAATGATCTTAATACAATCCTAAATTATGAATTATGTACAACACACAAAAACAGAAGCAGACTGTGTGGTAAAACTGCATTCCATTTGACTTATTAATTGAATCAACAATTATTGCATCAAGAGCAATGTCCATTAACTTTCCATTATCTAGAGAAAAGGGCTACATGACTAGATTGCAATACACATACAACAGCTGACTATGATTTTCGTACTGAGCATGACCACGGAGTATGCAGCCGTTTTGACGCTACAACAGAAGTTGAAGTGGTGTGATCACTTCTATGTAGTGAGTGATGGAAAGTAAAGGTAGGAAAATGGGGTGTGCTTCCACTCACAGACCAGTACAGGTGTGAAACAACAGGTACCAAGGTCAGCAAGAGACAGGAGGAGTGATTGGTGTATGTGTGGTGAAGCACACTTTACATTGATATTGGATTGATATTTTGCTTACTCTCTGTCTTAAAGTAAATACATCCGGGATCAATCCTCATGTCTGTACCAAAACTGTTTTGATGGCACTGAATACACTTGAGGCAATTTTTCTTTCTAAATCATGTGTCACAATTGCATGGATGCTTCCTAAGTAGGTAGAAATAATGGGGATATGGAGAGATAGTTCCGTCCTTATTCAAAAATTCCAAGGAGGCATCAGATGGTTCCTTGGATATCCTACACGGATATCCAATAAGGCTGTGCATCACAAGAACCACCGAGAAGTTGTTCACATCATGTTTTAGTTAAACACATCTTTAAGGCTAACTACATGAATTTGTTGATGTAACAACATTTATTTACCCGCTTTCATGTTTATTACAAATAATCGTTTAATTTAGTCGTTATGAAGAATGAGACAAAACGACAACCAGCTAGCTCCAAATAGTTAATAGACAGAGGTGCTACCTGGATGGGCTACTAGTTGAAACACTTCCCCAAAGTAGATTCCTAACAAGGAATATTCCTAATCAGGTATCAAGGTTATAGGAAGCATCCCTGCATTTGCATAACAGCCCAGTATCCACAATATGCCCTACTCGCGAGTCGCTTTTGACAAAAGCATCTACTCAATTAACTGAATGCCCTTGTGGTGAAGGAAAGAGCGGAAATAATAAACATAATAGTACACCAACGTTGGTATACTTGAACGATGTGTTTGTTTCTAAAGAGTGATGGAAAAGGAGGAGATTTTTTGCACATTGACAGAAGAATCCAATAGAGCAATTAAAAACAAAAACAAAAACATTGAATACGGTGTTTTTTTTCTTTCTAGGGATCGATTTTTTTACATTGAGGAGGGATCAGAACCTCCCCCGCCTCACCCCATAGACCACCAGGAAAGGATTTGCCGTGATCTTTGGATATAGTCCCCCAGATTATTGTCGCTTCTGAGGTACTGCGTTATCTTGGCCTGTGATTGGCCAGTAGGAAGTCCTTGTCTTTGCAGGTTAGGCAAAGCTTGAGGTTGCGTAGGGAGCCCCCCGCACAGCAGAAGGCCCACACGCCCATCAGAAACATGATGATGTAGGTGGGCACTAGGCTGCCCACATAGTAGGGGTTCTGGAAGGTCTGAGGGGAGATGGGGAAGAGCCAATCAACAACATAACAATAAATAAACATCACGTCAATGGGTTCAACGCGAGAAAGGGCAAGCAGGTTTAGTCATAGCAAGCAAGCGTCTGTGATTCAAGCTTGTGCTCTGGGCTGACCCCATTTCCATTAAGGAACAGAATGAAATAGGAGAGAAATGGTTCAAAGCTTCATCACATGCGGAAGGTTTTAAGACAGTGTTTCAGCTAATCCATATTTCTGCATAGTACACTCTTACTCTGTCAGCAAAAATGGACCACATGGAAAATCCATACACACCCACAAACACCTTGGATGATTTTAGTTGGCTAAGGGAATAGACGCCTGTGTTGTTTTGATTATTATAAACTTTGAGCACTCTAGGCAATTTAAACTGCATTGCTGCCTACCGCCTGTAAAAAAACCCTGCATTTTAATTAATTCACAACCAATAAGGATGTACGTGTTTATAGAGAGAGAAAGTGAGATCCGATCACAGGTGGTCACTCGAGATGCAAGTGGAGACTCATTCTAATGCCAGGTGTGAACTGAGGTACTAAGAGCTTCCCAATTGCAATCGTATCCCCCAAGAAAGTGCATGTTAACACCGGGTGTTAACAGGACGTAGGTTTCTATTGATCACGGTATTCCCGTCACCCTGCAACTCCAGTGGCCCTTTCTGTGTGAGGGTTGCATATAGAGCGCAACAGCGCCAATAGCATTTGCAGGGAACACCGACTTACTTGACTGGGCTTGTGGCAGTCAAGTACGCAAATAACTACGAACAAATCCCAAACCCTACATACCAGACATGAAACAAGGAGGTGGCTGGCAACCACGATGACCAGGCACCACCAGCGCTTCTTTTCACAGGCGTCGAAGAACACCACTCCCCAGAACATGTGGAGAAGGATGATGGCCATGGTCATGAACGCTGCAAAGAAGAAGAGAGCACAGTGAGTCCTCCGTTTTCCGATAGGAATTAATTCTCCATTAGTTTGGTGATGGCATCAGCTAGCGGCCGTGGTGCACAGCCACCAGCTGATAACATAACCGAAAGAAGTTGTTAGCAAGGAAAGTGACAAGAGTGTGTTCAGTATCACTTAAGGCCAAAGCAAAGTCATCTTATACAAGTGCCTCCGCCGAAACTGCTTCGTAGCAACATTTGGGTACCCCGTGTAATAATGCACAACACCAGTGATGCCGAATACGAGGTAACTGATTAAGAAAAAGTAAAGAGAGGTCATCAAGTGTATGCGGCTGAATTTTAAAAAGCCCAGGAGTTATATTCTCTAGACACTGTTGATCAATTGATCATTCATCAATTGTCTCACATGATATCAACACCATTGAATGATCACAGGGCTAAGCGGCTAGATGGTATTGTACCTGAGGACAGGAAGTAGTGTTGGGAGTCCCCATGGATACCCACGGTGCCCGGTCCCACCGAGTCTGCCAGGATGTTGATCACCGAGAAAGCTCCACTCATGAACCCAAAGCCCAGGCCAGAGACTAAGGCAACACACATGGAGGCATTGCAAATTAGCATGGGTTATAAAAGTAATATGTGCTATGGTTCCGGATATACTTTAAACAATAATCTATCAAACAAATCAAGCATGTATTGGGTTACAGATAATACTTGTCCATAAGATGATGTTATACTTTATAATTTAACACTTTTAAAATCCTTATAAGCTATGAAATTTACTTGAAAAGGAATCCAAGAAATAATGGAGCTACATTGCTATTGCTAGCGTTGCCTCTTGTTAACTTCTCTTTGATGCCTTATTATCCTTTTCAGTGAATTGCTAGCCGAGGCAGCACATTCCACCCATCGTGGTATCACATGATAGGTTGAGCCTGTGTGTTCCACAAAAGAGGAATTGTTAATTGTTCCTTTCATTTTTGGAAACGGTCACGTCTGAACACACCATAGGCCAGCTGGCGAATGGAGATAGGCATGGTCTCCTCCTGGCTGAGTGCAAGAAGGCCTTCATTTGCTTTCCTGTGGGACAGAGAGACCAACATCTTAGTGAGTTTCTACATTAAACACTCAATACATTGCATCACATTGAAAATCATTGCATTGACCAAACTTAGATCCCTCAGGATGGGAGACAAGGGCAGTATTCTTTCTGTATCTTTTTGAGATTGAAAGGATATTTGACACAGTATAACATATGTTATTGCTTTAGTGAAAACATATAACTAAATAAAATACAAAAAGCAGCTAAATAAACAGTTATGGACAAAGTCACACTCTTACTTGAGTAGTTTGTAGTAACCAAAGCGGAACAGTTCCTGCAGTAAGACGGACAGCACCACTCCGAATATCAGCAGACCTCTCTGCTGTGGGGCACTCTCCTTGTTGCTGATCTGAACCGAGATGAACCACACCAGCGAAGACAGCAGCAAGGAAACCAGCCAGAAAAAAGCTCTGCGAGAAAAGGTCACACCACACACACACACACACACACATGTGTGACCAATGTGGAAGATAATAGAATACTGTTCATTCAGTTCACTTTTGATCAAGGCAACTTTACAGGTGTTAGTTTTAGGTGATGCATCTTCTGGCTCTTCTTCTGGCAGTATGACTGCGGGTCTAACAAATATGAGCTCATATCAGCGTGTGTTGGGCAACTGGAATTAAGGTAATACAGTATCGGAAAACTATACATTAAATAACTGGATCAAGAGGCTGTAGATGCCAAACCAATATCATTAGAATTAATGGTGTATAAAAGAGTACACAATGAACGAGAAGATTGATAGGATAGTCACAAGAAGGATAGTCACAAGAAGCGAGCCAGACACTATAGAATTGTATATAGGTAAGTAAGCAGCTCTACAACACAACGCTAGACTAACCAACAATCAAATCCTCGTATTCTTAACCGTGTAACCCAACTTACCCTGCTATCAAGAATATGACCCGTAGCGGATCACGGGCAATAGTAAACAGGAACAAAGCGATGGCGGGTCCAAATGCAATGAATGTGCACCCGAAAAAAACCGATGCTGTCATTTTAGATGTTGATTAAAACCCGCTAAAGAGCAGCGCAACGCAAAGCGCCTTGTCTTGTTCTTTCAAACTCCGTTTCACGATAAGGCTACTGTACTGTAAACATTCGAAAAGACGCCCTTTATCGTAGTTGACTGTTTTTCATTATTCTCGACGGTAATTCCGGTTCCCTGTGTCGTCACGTTGTTTTTTCAGAAACACTTCCTGCTTGGATTGGTCGATGTCATGTGACGGGCTTTGGCCCACTTCCAAGCCGGTAGACGTATGGAAAGCCGATGGGGACAAACTCGTTTGGGAAATATCTCTCAGGCAAACTAGACCACGAAACCAGGGGTGTTTCTAGGGTTCATAAACATCCGGGGCGTAGCAAATGAAACTGCCAATTATTTCCATGCTTTATTTTCCATGAACATTTTTTCATAATGCTTCACTTAAATAAACAAAATATGAAGTTTATTATAGCTTAAAATAGCTACCTGACTGCTTTGCTGCTTATCCCCAATATTAAGCTCAGACGTCGTTCACTCAATACATTTATTATCCAAAATCTGACCACAGCTGACTTCAGATCTGGTGAACTGGGATTTTATTTCTTTCACTTCCTATGTTTCGGCCAATCCTGTTGCTGGAGTCAGAGTTATTTGCAGACAAACTAGACCAGCACATGAACATTTTAAAATGTAAATAGACATTCCGGTATAATTAGAGTGTATGACAGCTACGTTTGAACCAACGTAGCTATAGTACATTGATGTGAGCCAGGTTGGTGGATTGAAAGTGTTGTAGTAGCAGAGAATGGCCTGCGGGGCAGTATGTACATTGTTAAATACATGAATAGGCTTGAATTTAGTAGTATATGGAGGTTTCATATTTTTACAAAATGGATTATGTGAACATTGCTGAATAACAACCATGTATATTAAATGTATTGCATTTAAGAGTTGTGCTTGACATTAACCAAGTTAAAGGACAATTAACTGAACCGCACCAAACATGTAGAAGTCAATGTGGGATTTTAATATATAAACAAAAACACTTGACAGAAGTTTAATACAATTTTGTAAAGGAAAGCAGAGGAAAACATTTTCCCAAATGAATCTTTTCAAAATGTCACCACCATTCCGAAAGCAAGTGAAGAGGTTTGTGCAGTCCTCCCTGACCAGCTCTGTCCCTGACTCTAAACCCTGACTCTCAACCCTAACGCTGAACCCTCTGAGGGCAGGAAGACGCGCCTTCAGTGTAAAGGTTCGAACCACAGAGAAGGAAGAAGAAGAGGAAGCAGTAGAGAGTAGTGAAGTAGTGAGGTTAGTGACAGACGTGGGGGAAAGGCGTGTGGAAGCACACGGTTACATGTGGGGTCAAGAAGGTCACTCCCACTGGAGGTCATTGATCCATCAGCCTCAGACCGCTGAGCTCAGCAGGTCGTCTGGAGGACGAGGCTCAGATTAACTGAGGAGACGGGACCAGCAGGATGTCAGGATCAGGGCGGGTTCAGCTCAGGTGCGTCTACCCCCGACCAAACAGGATCAGGTGAGGTTCAGCTCAGGTGTGTCTGCCCGGGCCAAACAAGGACATGGATTAGGTTCAATATTCAAAAGAAAAAAATATTCAAAAGATGCAACATTATCTGAACCAAAGATAAGTCATTAAGGAGCAGGCAGGCTTTAGGGCGCCTTGCTCAAGGACGCATCACTGTATTCTGAGGACTTGAACCCGGCACCATTGGTTTGAGAGTTGAACCGCCAGCCTCCTACCTAGTCTACTATGCCCAGATAATGCAAACTTACGAGGAATCCTTGATGGTAGAGTCCTGGTTGTCCTCGGGATTTGCCTTCCAGATGTACGGCTTCTCCATCAGTCCTCCAGATTCCTGGTCTGGTTACAAACGTATTTTGTCTCTAATTAAAAAGGTAACAAACACAGTAGTAGTTTGTCTCTAATGTAAGGTAAACACAGGAGTAGCTTGTCTCTAATGTAAGGTAACAAACAGTAGTAGTTTGTCTCTAATGTAAGGTAACAAACACAGTAGTAGTTTGTCCCTAATGTAAGGCAACAAACACAGGAGTAGTTTGTCTCTAATGTAAGGTAACAAACACAGGAGTAGTTTGTCTCTAATGTAAGGTAACAAACACAGGAGTAGTTTGTCTATAATGTAAGGTAACAAACACAGGAGTAGTTGGGCTCTAATGTAAGGTCACAAACACAGGAGTAGTTGGGCTCTTATGGCGCGTAACAAATTAGCAGCTGTAGTTTGTCTGGTAACCAACCCCAGTAGTATGCCGTAACTTGTACTGGACAAACTAATCCTGCGTTACAACAAGTCCACTCGAGGATCCTGGTTGGTAGAGTGATGTCGTCCTCCAGAGTCTTGGCTCCTCCATCATCTCTCCTCAGCCAGAGTCCTGGTCTGGAACAAACAGCGCAAGTCTGGCCCCAACGTCTGGTAACAAACATGAAGTTTGTCTTATTTTTAAGCCCTTTATTTCCACTTTGTTGTTAGGTTAATACAAACTTAAAATCCTTGTTGGTAGAGTGATGGTCATCCTCCAGATTCACGGCTCCCCTACCATCTCGCCTCCTCGCCTCCGCTCCAGAAACACGTTCTAGTAAGAAAACACAGCGGTAGTTGGTTAACGCATGTCAAAGTAACAGCTGTATTTTGCCCTTTAAGTCAACCATGTAAGTAAATACAAACTTACGAGGAATCCTTGTTGGTCGATTCCTAGTCGTCCTCCAGCATCTCAGCTCCTCCATCAGCTCTACTCAGACAGAGCCCTGGTCTGGAACAAACAGCGGAAGTCTTGCTTCAACATGTGGTAAAACAGATGTAGTCGTCTGGTATATATGGTACAAACGCCGGTAGTTTGTGGTAGCAGTATTCTACGAGAAGTGGCAGTGAGTGTGATGATCACTTCAGAGTCAAGCTCCATCTACCCCACGACAGACGTCCTTCACCAGGCAGGGCCTCCACCAGCTCCTCCACCAGGCAGGGCCTTCAGCACGACTCCATCAGCTCCTTCAGCTCCTCCATCAGCTCCTTCAGCCATGGATTCCTGGTCTGGTTACAAACACAGTTGGTCTCAGCAGTAAATCACCTGGGGACGCAACACACCCCACCTCCTGCATCTGAGGTTCACTTGTAAAATGGAAGACAAATTTAAACATATTTCAGCAATTCATCCACTACGGTCGTAGCAGCACTAGTAACAATAATGGCTCATATGACTCTTACATAACCCCGTATGAATTAACTCAAATCACAGCTTGTCACAGATTTAAAGTCATAAGATGATCAAAACCAGACCTAAACTACCGTGGATTTTAGTGTTTCAGATGAGCTTGGTGATGGTTACCCTCTGGTCCGGTGCTGCAGGCCCCTGGTCTCCAGCCTCAGTCTCCGGTCCATCCTGGCACCACAAGCCTCCGGTCCCCAGCCTCACCTTTCAGCTATAGCAGCAGGTTTATATTAGCATTTGCCCAACAATAAACTTAATTGACTCATCCGAAACAGAGTTACAATTAATTTAACTATTATTTTATAACTCAAGGCTAGAAAAGACTTGAGACCAGACATGAGCAACCCATTTTTGGGAATGAAGACAGAGCAGTCCACAAGTTTAAAGAAGTGGTTCAGGCCATGCATTGAAACTGACCTGAGAAGACTCTACTCACACACCAGAGCACTGACCTGTTCTGGAGGACTTCTGACAGGAGGTGGCGGTCTGTGCTCTGGGTGAGGAGGTGGAGGTCTTGCTCTGGATGAGGAGGCAGACACCTTGGGACAAACTACATGTTACCTTTTTAACCTTGTACAGTTCTTGTACAGAGTATCTTCTACTGTAACATGTGGGAAGGACAGCCATTATTTTAGCTTTGATATTATCAAGTTGGTAACTCTGCACCAAAGTCGTTGTTTAACGTCATTCCATTGGGTAGGGTTTAACTTCTGTGGCAATTAATGACAGCAGATATTTAGAACGTACAAAAGCTGAAGTAACAAAGATCACTAAGCAATATCGATATTAAATCAAATATACTCAGCCATATTCAGGTGCTGGGTTCCGTTGAAGAAATCAAATTCAAAATTGTCTTCATCAAATTGTCTTCCACCTTGAAAAGATTTTCAGCCTTCACTGATGTCAAAAATGGGCCCGCAAGTAGAACGCTGTTTTGTATGCAGCGAGAGTCCCGTCGCGTCAACGTGGTTAAAAGTACGGCGCAACCATCGGAAATTATCAACATATTGTACGACGTACGTGTCAGTATGTATTTAATATCAAACTTGGTTTCTTATGGTTGTCAAGACTACAACGTTCTATGCTAACCATTGGGACTAAATCAAGTGACCGCACTCAGAACCTTCCACGGCGGGAAGCACAAACCGTCCGACTGGAATCCGAACATTCCAGCCGGAACCAACCAAAGAAAAAACAGAACCAGCGCCTCACCTTGAGCTGAACGGAGGAAGATCCTGAAGTCCAGCGATGGTCTTCATTAAAACACAGCCAACAGACTTACCTTGATGTGATCCGTTTGTTGCTGTTGGTCATTACTACTATTCAGTGTACCTTTACATTATTATGCACCCAGTGTGTACAAGTTATATCACTCAAAACCGTACGAAGAACCAAGCTACCATGTACGTCCCACAACAACTTTAAACCTAAAATCATTCAATACAAAACGTGTCTACATTTTACAATTATCTA
>OOFH01096226.1:10025-22017 GCA_900323355.1 Merlangius merlangus
CCACCATATACCCACTACCATCATCATAAACTCCAACAACTCCAACCCCACCTTTACCACCACCATACCTCCACCTGCACCATCATCAGGACCGCTCACTGTAGAACCCCCAAGAACAGTATAAGCGGTTATGTCAGCTTCGATATTGTTTTCATTCATCCTTCATGAACGCACTGCTTTGTTCATGAATAAATGCATGAAAAGCTGTCTTCGGTGCCCACCCACATGATGATGTAAATGTGAGCCTTGAATATTCGGCCTGTTCATCATAATGTAAATCCAACTTATGTCCCTCTCTCTTCCTCCTCATAATACTACAACATGCTCTCTTATTTTACTGATGACTTCTTCGATACAATTGCCTGCGTGGGCTTGAAACTACGCTAAGTCCCACACAATGAGGCTGGCAATGACTCTCCTTGATCAAGAAGCCGATTGGCTGAGCCGCTGGCGGTCCCGGATCTAGTCCTCGCACGGTGTTTCATTAACCTTCATCGAAAGGCGGACGTATAGGAGGCGGGCGGGGTAGTGGATGTATCAGCATGTATGTTGATGATGTTTTCTGTTAAACCCATACAGGGATTACCATCAGTTTCAGTTTTTTACGTGATATAGGCGCCATGGAGTTAAGTTGGGTAGGTATGGAGAGAGTGGTGGAGGATGTAGAGTGTGTTTCGGTAGCTGTCTTAAAAGATAAGTATGATCCAAAGATGGATTTTCATGTATTGAGCCCAAATGTCTGCCGCCTATCTTTTGGTATTTTTGAGCAACATGTCAACCCCTGCCTGCTCCTAGATATCTTAATAACCTGAGAGTAACTTAAAAAAAAACAAAAAAACCTCTTTTTTGTCTTTTTTCTGTGTTATAGAACACATCCATTCAAATCTTGGCAAGCATATTAAGCATATTATAGTGTGAATCGTTTCTTACACATTTATGTTGTGCCATTGTTGGTGAGATGAAAACAGTTAAGGCCCCGTGGATGATGAAAGGGGCCTCAGATCCCTCTTCAAACTGTCCTAGTTACATCATGTCGTTTCTTTCGACAGCCTCCAACTGATTTGGTATTCCCCCTACCGTGTTTCCGGTTGACAAATCTGAGGCTGTTTTAGCTGACTACCGACACAAATGAGTTGGAATGGAACCTGTGGATTAGCGTGAAGAAAACCTAGAAATAATGGCCACGTGAATGGGCTCGTTGTGATGCTTTGCGCTACACTGCTTAGGAGAGATAGTGAGGGAGCTGGGCGGGAGCGAGTGCGTTTTGGCTCGAGTGCTGGTGTGTGACGGCAATGGGGGTGTGGTTTTATGTGTTTTAATGTGTTCACATCGATAGATCATAAAATCTTTCTAGGTGAATGGAAAGTGCTTAGAAGCTGAGGATTATTCTTTTTCCCCGAAGCTTAACAGCAGGGGGGCCAAGTGGAGATATACTTTAAATGAGGTAAAATCAGGTCAGTCTTTTTATTGAATAATACCCAAGAGGGAACAGGCATGCTAGCAGGTATTCATGAGGTGAACTGCTACACGGCCCTGAGTTTTCCCAATTGCAAAGTAGGAAGAGTCTCTAATATTTCTTCTAATGTTAGAATAAAATCTCCATTAGCCTCGAGGCCTCTGCTGACTGCTCGCTTGTATTGTATAACACTTCATAAAATGCTGCAAAAACCTTATTGATGCCATTACTAACCAATCCAACCAGCGACATCTTTAACAGAGGAGATATTCTGGGAATCAGTGTTTTCTCTTTACCAAGTTAGCCAAATACCTGCAACATTTGTTACCAAATTCATATAGCCTTGGCTTCGCAAATCGTATAGTCTCCTTCGCCTTTTGAGTGAGTGTGAATTAGGTGTTGTTATTCTGGCTCGAGTGGCTTGTTGATGAGACTCAGTTGGGTTCTGGTTATACTTCATTTCATATTCAGATTCTAGCTCCTGTTGTTTTTCTTGACACTCAGTTTTAAATGAAGCAACATAATCTGGATCATTTAACAGATGTGTATTAAATTGCAATCTCTTAGAGTGCTGTGGGGCCTCCCCTTGGAACAGTTAAGTCAACAGGAGCATCCGATATTTGTAATACTCCCAATATAACACAAGAGAAAACAGTGTACCTCATTGTTTTCGGGGAAACATAAAGTCTATTCTAGAGCTTTTTTATGAACCTCTGAGAAAAATGGGGTTGCTTTGTCGTTAGAAAGTAATGTTTGCCAGAGATCCCGATAGCCAAGCTCTTCACATAGAGTGATTGTTATTGACGCCCGTTCAGTGGGATTGTTTCTTTCGCCAGGTCATTTGTCTACGTGAGGGTGGGATATGCAATTGAAGTCCCTGCCAGCAATTGACAGAGCCAACTCTGTTGACTCTGAAAATGCCTTTGTTATAAGATCAAGAGGGTTGACCCAGTGGCGCATAGACATTCAACATTGAAAATTTGTCACCAAACAAACTGCTACTCTCAAAATTGACATTCTTTGCCCGTCTGGCTGCCTCAAGCACTCGAGCAAAGTGGCTGTAGTTGTGGAGCCTCACAATCATTATCGAGAGCCCTATCTATGGAATTGTCTGCCCCCTGTGATCAAAGGTCAATTATGGCACCCATTGGACTCCTGACCATCCCTGGAAGGAGGGATCCCCCACTCTGCGTTCCATCTCAAGATTTCTTCCTTGCCAATTAAGGGGGTGTTTTCTTGCCCACCGAGGGGCTAGGGTTAGGGGATGTCATAAATATATGGCCTGTTAAGCCCTTTGAGACTGTACCTGTGATCAAAGGATATCCAAAATGAATTAAGTTGATTGACTTAATGAATGAATTTAATGCTTACGAGTCTCCCCTCTCCTCGGGAAGCCCAGATACTCGATGCACACTCTCCAGCTTGATTTTACCAGCCTTTGTGGTCATCGTGAGAACTTTGGGAATCCATGCCTCCATGAAATTTATGGCCGAGGTGACCTCTGATGATTCTGGCAAGTGCCTCTTCTGAGATTTTTGCGTCTTCATCTGCCCTCCTGGTCATCCAGACGCTCCTGCAGCAAAGCAGTAGCTTCTTCCATGTAGGAAAATACATATCTCTGCCTCAGCATTTGTGTCCTCAAAGGATGAAAAATGATGTTCTGCTTCGTCAACGCGCTTGGTTGTGTCTTGCAGTTCATTTGAAATATCTCCTATTGTAGGAAGGGGATCAAATCCCCCCTTATTGTAGACATGGCCTTGATCATTGCCAGGCTTAATTCAGTCTTTATAGTCTTTGTCATGCCATCTTTTGCTCTGTCTGCAGTGCTATCTGAGGTGTTCTTCTTTTCCTGGTTCATGTTAGTAGTTTTAGACTAAGCCCTTTTTGTGCTTTACATTTCAGTAATTTAGAAGGCACTTTTGTGCAAGTTGATTTCTGTGAAGCTGGTAGTAAGAATTAGAAAATTGTACCCAATTTTCGGCCTTAATAATTTCAAGTAAGTTTTGTGTTCTCTGAAGTTTCTGCCTTTCGCTCCCTGTGTTGACATCCTGAGGACGAACAACTAGTATTTGACCTTGAGGTATACAAGGTAAAATACTAGCCGTCTAGTTTGTCGTCTCCCTACAGGCGATACAAATCACCACTTGACAGATACAACCAGCTTCAGGAATGAACACTACAGGTTTGGAGTTGAACATGATAATCATAGGCTGTTAATATCGTAGTTTAAAAGGTTGACTTTATATATTGCATTGACTGAAGGGCCGCGTTGGATTTGCAATTTGTGATAAAAAATAAATAGCTACTTGGGTTTCAACTTTGTATTGTCCCTCAAACAAAAAGGATTTGTACAGAGCGCTATGACTATAAATACCATAAAGAAAACAAATCAATACATGTCGAGGGTAAAAACAGGATTTTCAAACAAGGTGTACAAGCGTATGGCTGTGTGCATATAATACACATCAAGACATAAAACATCAAAGAGAGACAGGGAGAGAGACAGGGAGAGAGCGGTAGATCGACTGAGAAAAGTGACTGTCGAGTCGGAAACTCATAAAACCAGATAGACGGAACAGGATGCGTCCTCTCTCACAGACCACAAAGATATTCTTAACACCAACAAGTATTTAATGTGCAAGCACATTAAATACGGGGGTGGGGCTCGAGATGGATGGAGAGAAAGGCAGAGAGAGAGATTGTAATTTAAAATGTCCATTTATTTTATAGTTGTGTCAGCTTTTCTGTAAGCATATGCATTTCATTGTGTGTACATTCCAGCGAAGCATGGTGCTGTCCCCTTTTGGCAGGTATCTATTGTACACGCTGCATAGGCAAACATGTCTGAATGGTTTGAATGAAGGAAAGCCGTATATGGATCTTGAGCAGTGAGCTGATTGCACGTCTAGGGATGCAGAGGTATTCCATTCAGGGTTCTGTGTGTGTGCGTGCGAGTGGATGGGAGCCTTTTTGTCCATGTCCTGTCATGCGTGTCGATGCCTGTATACATTTGTTTGTGTGGGTGTTTGTGTGAGACGTGATATTTGCGTTGTCACACGATTTTCAATGTAGGCCGTTGGTTACAGATAAAGAATCTCAGTGGGATTAGGAAACACCAAACTGCCAGGAAAGCCAGCGGCCTTTTCATTGAAAAGACAAATGGCACTTCATCTCAATTAGGGAACATAATCAACCGAAAACAGACCAGTGAGAGTTTCCAACTGTGATCTCCTATGCAGACAATATTCGGCATCACCGATCCTAGTCAAATAGCATTGTGCTGTTTGTTTTTTTTCATTTCCAAACTAAAAGTCCTTTGTAAAATTGAATACATTGTGCACTTTCATTAGTGCCAGCAGAAAAAATATGGAACCGAAATAAACAAACAAAATAAAAACAATCAAGCAAAATTATCACAACGATGATCCTGAACGCTTTTTGAAAATATCAGAAAATACGATCTCTGCAAGTAAGCGTTTCCCCAATACTAGAACAAAAATGTCAATCTAGGTGGGGGGCGGGTGCGGGTAGAGTACAGGCTGTGCTTTTTTGGTCCTTCCTCAACCGCTGAACAACTTATTCGAATTCAGAGCTGGCAAAGATGTCGCTGTTACCATGAGAACATCGCCTTCACCACTGTGAGGATGGGATGGCTGCTTCTATTATGTGTGGTTTTTGGAGTGCTGTGAAAAGTGATACATTCTCTTTCCATCTGGATGAATAGCCCTTGTCCCTCCATCCCTCCCTCCCTCCTTCTCGCCATCACAGTCAACTAAAAGCATATATTAACTGGCTCTGAGTACAAACAGGGCCTGTTTTTTTTATTTTGTTTTTGCATTGAAGCAGGACATCACACCTGCTACATGCTGCTAGTTGGTGGTTGCTCTGCAGCATCAGTTGTCGCATGTTGTAGGAAGGCGAATAAAGATGGAGAGACTGATAAAAGTGGCGGGATGACTAAACCACATGTAAGATACAGCATCAGTGTAGCGCCGCTAGTCATAAACAAACACACACACACACACACGCACCCACACACACACACACACCACACACTAAATTACCAAACACGATAACAGAGATGAGCGATTACCTCAAACTGGGTTTAAGCAACAACTCTATAAACGCACAACTACATCACCATACCGAATCAGCTGTAATAACTAATGACACCTCCTTACGTTTGTACTCTCTCTAGCTGAAGCAAAGCAGCCTGTCCGTCTTAATGAACTTAAGTTCTCCCTGTGCATTGCGGCGTAGCCAGGACAGTATGCCCTTCCCCGGGTTGAATAGCTATGTAAGCTACTGGCACGTTCAAGCATCTACCTCATTCCTGCCATGTTTAGGAAGGAATCCTCTCAGTCATGTTCTACACCTGACCTTATGAAGGCAGTTCTATGTTGACAGCATAATGTTCGGAGTGATTGGTCTATTGCGTTTTCATTTTCGTTTTTTTAAATGCCATATCATTTCCATAACAGTGTCCACACCTGCTCTCTACTCTGTATTTAAAGGGCCTTATATTACCACAAGGTGTATAGCCATTACCTGTCATGATGGCTTGTAATGGAGGTATAATACTAGACTTTTAAAACCGAATGCAGAACATTGAACTTCACAAGCCCAACCTGTTGTTCATGACGCCTCCAGAAATGTCCATTCAGTTTCGTTCATTCTCAATCGCCCACTCTTTTGTGCCTTCTTCTGTTGCGCTTCCTACACCCACTCCGCTTCAGCCCCATCACGTTCCCCGGGTGTCTCACTCTTGTCAGGCAGCGCTTCTCAATACCCAGGACGACACATCCAGAACAGGAAACATTGATTCTTCTGCTGCTCCTGCCTTGTTGTTGTTGTTGCCACAAGAGCCCTGATCCACCGTAGCGTACAGCGGTGACCCCCTCTTGCGTGAGGGGAATAGAAGAAGGGATGTGATTTGTGTTTGGTGAAAACCCATTTTGTGAGTCTTCTGGGACTGTGAGCGGATATCACAGTGACCCATCTTGACTTTACTATTGATATTCAGTGTCTACTGCCCGCTAAGGCATCAATAATAACATCCACGGTTCCTGGAGCCTATATGCTGTGCTAAGGATTAACACTCAGGGTTTCCCACAGCTGTCTTTAGGCAAAACGCAACGCCTCCGCAAGATGACTGACCTAAAAGTTAATTAACTTTTCACAATATGAAGACGACGCGTCTTCATGAAGACGACGCGTCTTCATATTGCATATTCCATATCATATTTTGCGTCCGTTCATGATAGCATCTGCATTAAATTTGACAGACTTCAATTTGTTAAGATCACTAGCATAATCTAGGAGCCATCATTTCAGTTTAATTGTTATAAAAGGCAGTCATCCATCAGGTATTAATTCATTAGAGAACGTTTTTAATGAAGATGGTAGACTAGTTAAAAGAGTAGGATTCCATCCTTATTGTTGGCCACCAAGAGCCCATGAGCAATGATCCCCCTAGATCTAATTCCGGGACACAGTTATCACATGCACAGACTTATTTCGGCAAAAAGGGAATTAGCCTCTTTGAAAAAAATCACTCTTGGATAATTTTCAAACAGTTTGACTGACTATCGACCCAATACAGCTTTAGTGATAATAGCCGTTCACAGCATTATTAGTAGGAACTGTTAAGGAATACAAGTGACCAAGAGAGTTACAGTTTTTTTCAATTGCTTGAACACATTTTGCAAAATTTGGCTCATTGTGTCAAAACTCAACACACAAGCAAATAAGACACAACACTGGGAAATAAACCCTTCACATCTATGTCAAATTGAAACTCGGCTATCGAAACCTAACAATTCTTTGTAAAAATGCCACTCTGATGACAAAATGATGCACACTTGCATCATATGAATACACTTTCAGATCAGCAGCAACACACTGGTCTACTTTATATAAAACACTGCAGTCTTTCATGTTCACTGTTTTTATTCAGTTCCACAGAAGGCACCTTTTCACAACTACCAAAAAAATCTATTACTGAATACTGTACATTGTAATACAGTACTTTAAAGTTCAATAAATTCAGTTTAAGCTAAAATATAACATTTACCAAAAATACACAACTGTTCTGTACATACAGTAAACACAGAAAAAGACGGCAATTGTGTGTGGGTGGGCTTATGGGTCCTCGAATCGTGTGCCGAAACCATCCATGGATTGACCTTACCTCAGTGTTTCTGCAGGCCTGTTCCATTGCCTGCAGAAGGGGCATGCGGGTATGTGGTTGGCGGTCATATACACTACATCCTCAGGCCGAAAAAAAACCTTCTATAGGGTGTAAAAATGGCGAGTATACGACTTCAAATCTTTTATGTTTGGCGTACCAGTTCCGGACCAAAACAGCTTGATGGAAATGAACATTATCCCAGACAACGACAAACCTTGGCTGATCTGATCTGTCCTGTTCAGCTGCATCATGAAGTGCATCTAGAAGTGTGATAATATGTTGGGCATTGTAGGGACCTATTTTTGCATGATGGTACAGTTACCCTCGAAGGCTTATAGCGGCACACAATGATATATTTCCCCCCCGCTGCCCCAGGACTTGTACAATTGCCCTTTGGCCTTTTTTTAGCTGGCTGATAAGTGTTCAGTTTTGTAAGTAAGTGTTTTGAGGTGTGTAGTTAAGTATTTTCAATTACCCAATGTGTTTAGTATTTTGAATAGATGTGTTTTCCCAATGATATACTGAGATGTCATTTTTGAACTAAGTGTCTTATGTTTGATATAGTGTGTAGTGTGCAGGAGCAAGTGTGTTGCAGAAAGGAGCAGGTGTGTTGGAGAATAGCAACTAAAGTGCAAAGCAGCGCTTTTGTTTAAGGAATTGTTACATGTGTTTTAGGTATCGAACCAAAACTTCGAGTTTTGTTACTTTGGTCTAAGCATGTGTCTATAGTGTTCAAGCAATTGAAAAAAACTGTAAATACTTACCTGAAAACACTTACCAGCTGCAAAAAGGCCAAAGGGCAATTGTGCACATCCCGGGGCAGCGCAGGGGAAATATATCCCTATGTGCCTCCATAAGCCTTCAAGGGTAACTGCACCATCATGCAAAAATAGGTCCCTACAATACCCAACATATCATCACATTTATAGATTAACTTCATGATGCAGCTATCTATTCTATTCTATTCTATATACACCCACAACATATTCCCTAATTATTCTGGAGTTACAGTGTTATATTTTGTACTAACGGTAAGGTATACCAGTTCAGTATGTGCTAATACTTAGATGTAGGTAAGCGGAACGAGATGGGAAAATATGAAATATGGGGGGGGAACAATTCAGGATCTAACAAATAACTTGGGTTGGGTATCTATTCTATTATTAGACGGTCGATATGCTATATTGTGAGAAAAGGCTCTCGGTTATTAGAGCATTTCAACCACCCCCCCTAGTGAGTGCAGTGGATCACCCTGAAAGAAAGAGTTGGGAAAAAGTCTGGTGAAGAGACAGTATGTCGTGCTGTGAGCTCTGTGTGCCTTAACGGTGTCTGTTGACAGGTTTAGTTATTAAGGACCATAAGTCTGTAATTTTCTCTGTTGGATGTTAGCGTCCCTTGTATGAACAGATCACGGGTGAATAGCGATAACAGCGGCTGTTAATACATTCAGCCTTTTATCTATTCATTTGTTTCACATGTTTTCCACTCCATTTGGTCACAGTCTCGTTCCTGACCGAGCACCTGAGGCAGTTCAGGTTCCAGGAGCCAAGCCTAGAGCCATTACTATTAAACACTGCACTGCTGTACTACATACTGAGGAAAAAATAAACAACCACATATTTTTGTCGCATGCTTGATAAACGAATAAAGTTTGTCAAAAATGTGTCAAAATAAGAAGTTTACTTTTAATGACGTGTTCTACATCTGTTTGCAATATGTGTTGTTTTTATGAATAACGCTTCCTAAGTCAGATTGTGTTCGTAGTTATATTCTACATCCAGCATGTCTTCCAACCAAAAGCACAGCATACGTTGCTTGTATAGGTCTTCCAAAAATACCCAAATGAAAGGTTTAGCCCCCTATCCCTTCGACTGATGGAACGAAGGAAGGCAGGCAGATGAACACGCAGGAAGGCCGGCTGGCGGAAAATACCTGCCTTCCTAAAACTAAAGGAGAGCCATGACTGGTTATGAAACAACGATCTTGAGATGTGTGGGTGAAGAACCAGGGTTTATCTACAGCAGAGTTGATTGGCCGGAGATGCTAGGCATGGTGTGGTCTTGGAACAGCTGAATAGGGATGTGTAGTAATCAGGGATCCAGGGGAAATGAATGGACTGCCTCGCCCTCGCCCATCACACAGACACACAAACAGCAAGTGGGGGAGACAGAGCGGGGAACAAAGGAGACACCAGGGGGAAGGAGGAACACCTTGATTGGAAGCCGGGCAGTAGAACTGACAGCATGTCCGCATTCAAACACTGACATACAGGCTGAAGCGTTGAAGATAACTCCCTTTTCTATTTAGTCTTTTGAAACCACCTTGTGGCCTTTGTTTTTATCAACATATCAATTTATTGGTTGAAGAATCAGCTAAATGCCAAACATGCAACACAGATAAACTCATGAAAGTTATGTCTTCATGCATGTCACCGTAGTTTAAAAGAAACTAGAGATTTCATACGTGTAATATACTGCCTCAGGAGTAGTATTATTCAGGAGATTTTCATGGTACAAATGTCAGGATATGTTGTTCACACATACGGCCCATCAGGAGAATGCCAGGACTTACACGTGTGTCTGAAAGCAGCTAGTGTGTGAGCATTTGATTATATTATAAAATATGTTAATTCATGGTAACAGGGGTAATTGTTCAATGGAAAGTGTAGTATACTATGCATGAAAATCAATTATTAAATAGCTTGTTTCTGTTATTCAGGGCTGAAAAGTGCATTGACATTTAAAAATGCATGGCGACTACTATTGGTTAGTTGAAAATAATAATCATCATTGAGATTAAACATCTCTTCCAGTGTCCTGGCCAAGACAGGCAGCAGTAGTCTACAGTCACACATAGCATACACACAAAACATAAGAAAAATAAAACAACTAAAACAGTCCGCAGGGGGGAGGGGGGATATCAATATCGCAAGACATTTCAGGAGGGTTAAAGAAGAAATCCGGTGTAAAATGGATCTGGGATATGTTTAGTAGGTTTATTAGTATGTTTAGTATGATTACGAGTTGGAATGTTCGTTTTGGAGCAAAACGCCGCATACAGACGCATTCTTAAGTTGGCTGTTTTTAGCCGATTCTACCCAACGCCATAAACTTGGAACGATGGGGCATGTGTTATGGTAAAAACTAAATCGTTTTTTTAAACCACTTTAAAGGCTAGAAGTAGTCCGACACTTCTTTGGTAGTATAATCAGGGTCTTAACATATAAAACGAGGCATTGATATCTTTGTAAGTGTACAGGTTGTTGATGACAAGATGGCGTAGACGGGTGAACTACTGATGGTATTGTGTGTATAAAATCTCCTTTTTAATAAACAACCTGTACACTTACAAAGTTATCAATGCCTCCTTTTATTTGTTAAGACCCTGATTATAATACCAAAGAAGTGTCAGGGTACTTCTAGCCTTTTAAATGGTTTAAAACAGCGATTTAGTTTTTACCATAACACATGCCCTATATCGTTCCAAGTTTATAGCGTTTGGCTAGAATCTGCTGAAAAAAAGCCAACTGAAGAATGCGCTTTTTTGCTCCAAAACGAACATTTCAACTCGTTCATACCAAACATATCCCAAATCCATTTTACACCGGATTTCTCCTTTAAGGAGGAGTTTAATTTGAGCAATAAAGTATAAAGACATTTCAAAAGGATCAAGGAGGAGAGTAATATTACATTTGAGCCACAAAGTGTAGTCTTCTGGTGGACTCCATTGACATAATTCACCATACTGTGTTATTGACATGTTTTCGTTGTGTTATAGGGACACTCTCTCTATAAAATCACGTCACTTGGGCTATGTGTTGATATGCCGGTCGCGGCGATGTTTGAATTTAACGTTTTTTATATTAAAAAATGAACGACCTGCCGTTGCTTGTCAAGGGGAGAAATTGTTCCCTTCTTTTATCGCTTCTTTTAATCACAGTCTATAGACAGAACGTCTGACCTGGGAGAATTTGTCGACGGCAGAGCGGTTATGGTTAAAAACATAACCTCTTAGTTGGGCGAGTGGGTCGCTGCGGTTTGTCCGTTAGTGTTCTTACCTGGGCACGTGTGTCGATGGCGGAGACGTTATGTTTTAATACATAGGCTACCGTCTTACCGGGGCTAGTGTCGCTGCGGTGTGCGTGGTGTGCCCACTGTCACACCAGTGGGCAATGGAAACGTCAGGCACAACACTGGCCCCCAAAGCTTTCTCTGTGGGCCCCTTCTTCCCTGGATCCATGGATCTCACGCATTTTTTCAAGATATTCAAATAATTGGCTCATCCATTGTACAAATGGATCTGAAATGGTGTTAAGGATGGGCACTAATGACCTTTTCATACCATTT